>JASSUY010008607.1:0-20653 GCA_032466535.1 Forpus xanthops
CCCCGCCCCCCCCCCCCCCCGCTTCCGTGCAGCACCCTGCCGAAGAGCCCCCTGCCCGCAGCCGTGCTGCGGCTGGCTTTCCCGCACCGCTTCCCGTGCCGTGTGTTTGGTAGATCTTGCCCCTTCTTAGCAGTACTTGTCCATTCCCATCTCACGAGGTGCTGATGCCTTTTTGCCCCACACAAAGCTGAGGAACCAACGCTAATTTAGACCCCGCTGTGCTTCCTGCTATTGGTCTGACCCGTTCCGGGCTCCTCCTCCCGTCTCTCAAACTTAGCATCATCAACAATTTCTGCGTTTAACTCTTGTGTATAATACCCACTGTAGAAAGTGCAGGAGAAAATGTGGTCGTCAGCGGTATCTTGGGGATTCAGTGGCCTGGTAGTATTTCCAGGTCCTGCTCTTGGATGAGATGCTGTTTTGGAGGGAATGTGTCCACACTTCTTGCTTGCTACTGGAATGCCAGTAATTGCTATCTATGAGTTTGTAGAAGAGCCATTATTCATATGATTGCGAGTGTGCTTTCTATATGGTCTGCACAACAGAGACCTGTTACAACTATGAAGTGAGGGTCTAGAAGAGCGCTCTGTGCTGTGTAGGTTGAGTTAGTAGAAATAGCCAGTAGAATGAAGCATAAAAGTGAGGAAGGGAATACAGGAGCATGTGATGACAACAGCTGTACCATACAAATTATAGCTGTGGTGTTGTCTTTAATATAGCTGTTAATCCATTATGTAATTTCTATACATTTGCAGGTATGAAAATGGATGCTAACAGCACTAACCCATGGAAATATTGTAGGATTAAATGCAAGGATGGTAAACATACAGTATCTCTTTAACACCATTAATTCATGCTTTGTTTTGCTTAGTAAATTAGTCTTTTGAGGTTTGGAACACAGTGTAAGGGAAATCTTGAAAACCTGGATTTTATGTCTTAACTTTGGGCTTTACACTTAGTGTGTAGCCCACAATGAAACTGCTATTCATTTCCCTTGTTTGCTTTTAATTTCTGTAGTTAGCTTTAAATATAATGCGTAGAAATACACCATGCTGAACATCAGCATTTTTTTTCAGCTGTCATTGCCCATTACTCAGTCATTCAGTTTTTATGTGCATTTTGCATTTGCAAACCCTCAGGAATTTCATGTAGCAGAAAGAGCACCTAACTACAAGCTGTGTTCTCTAGATCTAATTTGATGCAGTTAACTGAAGTAATTCATCACAATGGGAAGGTGTATTTAAGAAAGGAAAAGCTCTAAAACATCTGCAATTCTTATCAGCCATGCTTTGCAACCTTCTCTTTTTAGAAAGCTGAGCTCTACCTCCTGGAGTAAATGCTACTAATGTTGTGCAAGAACCTGAGTGGTTGATGTTTTTTTAAGCTGTTATTTTAATGGAAGTTTATATTAAAAAAAAAAAAAAGTATTTTTCCCTGCTCAACTTAAGTATCGTTATATCCAAGTCTTAAAAATACTAAAGGGAGATAAATTATTCATAGGAAATAATCAACTTTGTTTTGTTGCATTATTCAGGCATGCTGTTCCAGAAAGGTGTTGTTTTTTTTTTTTGTTGTAATGGCAAGAGAATATTTTTGAAAGGCAATGTGAGGTAGTAATAGCAGTGTCCACTAAATGGAGATATGAGTGATTGTTATGTAGCAGCAAAAAGCAAAAAATACAGACAACTTGTGATATCTGCCTGAGTGGTGTCAATATAACTACATGATGGTGGGTATATTCCTGTGGAATGAAGAAGCCATTAAGCTTCTAAATATTTCTGAAAAACAAACACTCTAATATGTTTTTCCAAATTAGTCATTATCAGAAAGATGCTGACAAATTCAAAAAGTTTTACAAATGAGATTATTCTGTTGGACATGGTTTAGTGGGAGGTGCCCCTGCCCCTGGCAAGGAGGTTGGAACTAGATCCAGCATCCTTTCCAACCCTAACTATTTTATGATTCTATGTTTGGGTGATTGACAAATAATCCATGTAACCTGTTACACAGCTTCCCATTTTTCCTATGTTTAAGCTGAAAATATTGAGGAACTTGAGGGTGGAAAAGAGTTGATGTACATAGCAGTATTGATGGGAAAATAATCTGTCCTCATCTTTTTCTTTTCAGTGAAATGTCTCTTGATAGTGATCTTTCAAAATTCTAGAGTTAGATGCAGTGATGGAGAGATTAATAGAATGGTATATAATATTTGTGGTATTCAAGAGTATTGATGGTACAGCAAATGCAAACAGTGTACTTTACAAAATAAATTTGCAAGATTTTACAACATAAAGACATTTGTAACAGAACACAACTTCTAGTGCAGCAGTGTGCCTCTTATAGCTGTAAAGTGAGGGTGAGGAATTTTTTGGGGTATTTTTGGGGAAGTTAGTCTGTTCAAGTTGATTTTCTGTGATATAATAATTTGATATTGATTAAAAAAAGGCTTCTCTGTACTTTTTCCTCATTTCATTGTATACTAATTAAATCCTTGAAATTTACTTTTTCTTCCTCTTCACTGAAATGAGGTGTAGTTCTGGCTGGTGAATGTGATACTTTTGGATAGTGAAGGTTTAATGAAGAAAATATCTTGAGCTGTCTGCCTTTCTTTCAAATGCCATGTTAGAAAGTAGTAAGGGATCTCCTGTGTCAGTGAGGGCAGAAGCAAGCTTCAGGTTGTAGACAGATTTTTGGGATGTGGTTATTACTTATTTGTCAGACTATTGAGATTTCAGTAGCATAGTGCTAAGATTCATGTCAGTTGGTGTATGAAGACTAGGGTGAGTGGAACACAAAAATAGTGTAGAAGAGCTGGTTAAGAACAAATTAAATGCTCAGATTTACATTTCTTGTTCTTTGATTTGTGACAAGGCTTTGGTTTTGGTACCACTAAAAGCTGTATCTTTAATTTTTAAATGCAAGATTAAATAGTAAATAATAAATAGGGGATTTACGTAAGGCAACACATGATGTATGCGTGCTGATAGGTTGATATTTCTGGCATGCAGTATTTGTTAGTGTACTTGGGCCTCCTTTACAGTAATACTGGTGTTTAAGATAAACCTGTTAAGCATATATTGCTGTTAGGCAGGTCTTTGACAGTGTCCTGTTTAATGGGAGATAGGTAAATGAAGAAGATCAAATTTTATTATGCTCAAAGGCTAAAACTGAGCAAACTATGTTCTATCCAAGTGGTTTTTTTTTGTTTTTTTTTTTGAAAAAGGACATTGAAATTCTCTTTAACAGTTCTAAACATTTTTTTTTTGTGTGTGTCTATTTTGCAGTTCCTGTGCTCAAAAATCAAATAGCTTGTCCTATCAAAAATGTTTTGTAAGCTAATTCAATTCTTGAAGATTGCTCCAGATGATGGGATTTGAGCCAGTGTGAGGCAGAGTAGAAAGTACATTAGTGTGAGAGATGTGAAATTGAAGTTTTCTTGCCAGCTCTGCCACTGATATACTGTCTGGTGTTGTCTTCCTTTTTTTTATCCTGTGATGTATTTAGATTATGAGCTCAGTTGGCCAGAATCTGTTACTGTAGAGGACTTGGGTCTTGAGTTTGGCTTTTGGTTCTGTGATATCCATAACTGTCATATGAATGAGTGCAGCCTCTAGTGCTTAAAACACAACTTAGCATTAATTTTCAGTTAGGTGCTTGTGACCTTAAACTTTAAAGTTGTTTAGACGAGGAAGGGGGAGGATGGTAGTAAAATTAGCCTGTGCTCAGCATCAGCGCTTTGAAGCAACATTGGTAGGTGGGTTGGTATGTCAAGGTATCAGTAAGCACATGGGATGGTCTGACATCGCAGCTTCAGTGAACAAAGATAGGTGTTTTATACCTTGATTACCTTGAACGCTCTTTTTAGGTACAGTATTTGCCAGAAGACTCAGGTGAGGAATATTTTTTCTTTTCTTTTTTTTTTTTTTTAATTAATTACCTGTGGTGTTACCTAATTTCATTTTCTAGTGGAACTGAAAATTTATAATGTATAAATTATATTAATATTATAAATTTATGATTTTCAATTATGGTGCGGTTTCCTTCTTTGATGAAAAGTTATTATTTGATTCTTCTGTGACAGTGTGGAGTCAGGTTTTCCCATGTCTTTTGACATCTAAGGTGCTATTTATCCAAGTAGCTCTTTTTGTGTACTTTTCTGGCCAGTATTTATTATTACTACTTGAAGAAATAAATATAATAGGGATTTTTTTAATGGAGTAAACATACTGTTATGACTAGTCCTTGCTCTCAGTCATTTGGCCCATGGGTAAGCTAAAGGAAGGCATTCACAGGTTAGGAGACTAAGTCATATATTTTGAGTGTTGCAATTTTTCCAGCACAGTCCAGTCAATAATTGGATTTACAAAAGCTTTTAAAAGTACTAGATGGGTTCACTGAATTTGAAGCAACAGACACTATTAAAAAAGATACATACATGAAATGGAAGTAATTGTGATGTTCCTACTCTGTCTTCAGCACCTTCAAAGTCAGTGATTCAGGTAAGTCAGTAAAGTGGATAGGATCTTCAACAGCTAGGATTTTGAGTATTCTAAATAAGCAGTGTAAGGGGTTTTTTTGCCTTTATTTGGTTATGTTCTTTCAGATCGCCTCTTGTTCCCAATTTAGGCATTTTTTGTTAAGAAATATTGTGTGTTTCTGAAGTCTAACTTCTGAGGACTTTTGTAATCCAGATTTCATTTTAAATTCAGTCATTAAACATACAAGAACTTCTATTTTATATTCCTAAGTTTAAAATATAAGCTGATATATGAATGTCAAGTTTAAATTGACAACTTACACCTGAAAGTTACACCCTGGGCAGAGAGAGAAGAGAGGAGGAGAGAAAGTAATTACAGTGAATGTTATTTAAAAGTACGAAATTTACCGTTCGCTTAGTAAAATAAATGGTGTAGGAATACTGTTAAAATGGAATAAAACATACATGAAGGGAAATAATAAAATATCAACATAAATACAAAAAGCTGAAGCCGTGAAAGACAGTGTGGTCAGCGCGTACATCAGGTAAAGAACACTTAGGATTTTTTGTGGTATGTGAAATTTATGGGTGCCTCTGCTTGGGGTGGATTTTAGATAAGATGATAGAGACATGTTGATGCAGTTGGGTATGTCCACTAAACTCTGTTCCAGTTGTGGTGTTCCAATTAGAAAATAATGTAATGGGGAATTAAGTAATTTTCTGTCTCTTTCACAAACTAAATAATGAGAAACTGTAAAGATGTACAGTATCTTTTGCCCAAATGCTAGTCTTCCTTCTACTTTACGATCAGTTAGAAAGGATATACTTCTTTGAGATCTCAATTTCTTTCCTTTGCAAGTGATCATTCTGGCTATTTATCTTTTAATTTTGGAAAGTAATTTAGAACTGCTGTGGATGTAATAAAAATATAGTAAATGGGAACAAGATAGAAATCTGCCATATCAGATCTTACAGCGTGTTTATTTCATATCAGTATTTGTTGGGATTTGAGGTGATATGACATCCCTGACTTAAACTAATTCAGCAGCTGAAGAAATTCTTTTTTTTTTAAGCTGACTTAGGCTGAAAAAGGAAATGACATTGAGACCGTGAAGAGATTTTATGGTAAACACAGTGCAAGTGAAATTTGGGAAGTCATATTTAATTGACATGCTTATTCTCTTTAACATGGTTGGTTTTAGTGATGAAATCAGTGATAAAAGATTCCAGTTGGTGGGTTACTTTTGTGAGTACCTGTTGTTACAGTGGGGGGGGGGCTGTTTGAAACAAATCAGTCTTAAAAATGTAAGGGAAATATACTTTATTTAAGGAATCAAGGAGAATGCTTTCTATACCTTTAGCTTTTCTTGATGGTCAGATCTTGTTGCTTCCACACTACTGTGTCTTGCTGTGCTGTATGCTGTAGCAGTCTCTGTACATGCCCAGGTATTAGGAGCCAGTGGGTAGAAGTTTCGTGTCTCTCCAAACTGAACCTTGTTCAGACTTCCTCCTCTATGATTTGCTCCTTTGCCTTGTTTTTGAATGCTCCTCTTCTCAGTGGTTCTCTGTACATGAGACTTTCCATATTCTGTTAATTCTGATTAACTACCCAGTGGGAAAGCACTTTTGAATTACTGCATGGTGGGGGTACTCTTGGTATGTGCACTTTTGCTGTGAGTGATGCTAAGCCACTGGCCTTTAAGGTTCAAGTGGAGGACATGGCCGTTTTTCAGGGGAGCAGTGAATTCCTCCTCCAGGTGGTTAGAGTTATCTTTGGAAATAAGTGACTGTGGAAAACTAAACTCTGTTTTTACTTTTACTTCTGGCTACTTTTTTTTTCAGCGTGTTTCAAATGCAAAATAAACGATTCAAAATGGATACATGTTAAGTATTGTGTAAGGGCAGATATTTATTTCTGTTTCTTACAATGGACTCTGTAGCAAGAAGTGTCTCTTTCATTGTCAGTCCCACAGCTGCTACACTTCATGTGAATCTAGTAATGCTAGAAATAATTTTTTAAACTTGATACTGTTCAAATTATGTGAAGAATTGATCAGTGGTTTCTTGAATGAGGTAAAGAAAAAATTTTATTTAACACACTGAGGTTTTGATATGCATTCATATTGTAGAAAATACCTCTTAAATTTTCTCTAAGAGCTAGTTAGGTGTCATTGAAGGTGGCTGTGGCCAGTGTATGTATAGTTGTTTTCACAGTTATTTTGCAGTGCTTTTAGTGTTCTGAATGGCTGCATGGTAGTCTGGCAAAACTTGCAGGTGTCCTGTTCTCATCCACTGCTGAAATCAGGTTAATTTCTGTCAGCAGCGATTTCTTTTGCAAGAGCTAACATTCTACTTGAGCTTTGCTACTTAACACTGCTCCTAATGAAGAGGTGAGTGCTGCTTTAGTAACAGCAATGTTTGATTAACACTTATATGAATGTTCCCCATCTTTCCAGAAGGAAAACCTGGAGGTGCATTATTGTAAATGTGTTCAAAGGCCATGCCACTCTTTTAATTTTGGGTACAGAAGATTTCTTGCAGTAATTCAGAGGTGTTCTGTTGTTAGTGTCAGCGTTCACCTTCATCTGTTATTCTTGTGCTCCTGTGCTAATATGAACAAAAATCCTGAAACTTTACAGGAAGATGTTTGAAAGGACAGTATTCAGGCATTCATAATTCCTTACTTTAAACTACTGCAGCTTTGTAGTTTATCCTCTATAGTGTCAGATTATTGTAACTACATGGCATAATAAATACAGATTATACAGTGCAGTACACTTTCTCAGCAGCAGTTAGTTTGCCAGATTAGGAAATTATTTTGACAACTGCAAAAGGAGTGTGGGCTATAAGTGCTAGTTGGCATGGTGTTCATCTAGAAGCACTGCATTGCTTGATAAGAATAGTCCATTTTTTTGTGAGGGAGCTTTAAATTATGACACACTTGCTGCTGTGAGACTGTTACTTGATTATTAAATGCACCTGTGTCCTGGCTTCAGCAGTAGCAGTCATTTTCCTCTTTCTTAGTAGTAAATGGTGCAGTGCTGTGTTTTTGACTTTCAGCCTGGGAGTAAGGCTGATAACACCGTTTTTAGTTGCTAAATAATGCTCTGAACAAGGACTTTCTAAGTCTCATGCTCTGCCAGGGAGGAGGGGAAGCTGGGAGGAAGCAGAGGCAGGGCACCTGACCCAAACTAGCCAAAGAAGTATTCCATACCACAGCTCATCGTGCCCAGGATGTAAAAACTGTGGGCAGTTACCCAGAAGGGCTAGATCACTGCTTGGGTCAGGCTGGGTATTGATCGGCGGGTGATGAGCAGTTTTATTCTCTTCCCTGTTTATTTCCCTTATCATTATCATTATTAGTGGTAGCAGCAGTGGTTTGTGTTATGCCTTAAATACTGGACTGTTCATATCTCAACCCATGGGAGTCACATTCTTTGGATTCTCCTCCCCATCCCTCCGGGATGAGGAGGAGGAAGAACATGCTGGGAGGAGTGAGTGACTGGCTGTGTGGTTCTGAGTTACCAGCTGGGTTTAAACCATGACAACCTGCTTTGGCCTCACTTTGCTTCTTGCTGGCTATTGCATCAGTAGGACATTGTGTATTAGACTGTTTTGTCATGGTTAGTGTGTAGATACTGTAAAGGCAATGTGCTCTTTGAAGGCATAATTCTGTACCTGACCATTGTTCTTCTGAGCTGCCCTGTGGGAGAAGGAAGAAAGACTGACATATTTAAAACAGTTGCCTCAAAAACCCCCAAACAAAGGAAAAAATAAAACCCAAAGCCCACAAACAGACAAACAAAACCCCAAGAAAACAGCAAACAAAAACAAAGCAAAAATAAACATTTTTTTAATGCTCACATGTAGTTTTTGTTAATTTGTGAAATTAAATAAATCATGTAAATAGGGTTGAAATTGTATCAGAGCTCTTACATGTTCATGGCTAGGATTTTCCCTGTTGATTGCTAAACCAGAGATGTCCCATTAATGTATATAAGGAAGCATATTTACTGTTACAGTAAGCATTAGTAGATACTTTTATTTATATAGTGGCAGGTTGCTGGAATAGGGATCTAGGAACTAATTCAAGCACTACAAAGTCTAAATCGTACTTCTTCTCCTTTTCCTTTAATTAGTGTGCTAATTAAAAAAAGAAAAGTAAAAATCCTGTCTGGTGTGTGGGAGAGGGATGATAATGGAAAGAGAGGGAGAGAATGTATGTCCTCCTGTTTCCAAAGCTTGAACAGCTTTGTGTGTGCCAGGACTGGTCTCCCAGACTTTTCTGTGTACCAAATTAAGCAAAACAGTGCTGCACTGCTCCATTTTCCTTTCCTCTGTGATGATACTTGCTACACTCTCTCTCCACTCTTAAGATGTGCTTATGCTGAAGTTCTGAAGAAGCACTTTAATAACTTTTTTTTCTACTCTGTTGTGTCATTATATGTTCTTATTAGTTGAATCTCTGCTGCTGTGGTTGCATTTCTGCTATATCTCACAGAATTGATCTAGAAAATATCTTCTTGTAGAACGTAGGTGCCAGCTTTGAATTCAATTCCTTAAGTTTTACCTAAACTTCTTCAATTTTGAAGCTTCTAAAAGGCTCTTAGCCCTTTTGAAGGCAGCTCATAATTCTGATATACTTGATTGAGGTCAGGTTTTAATCTAAAATTTCTGTAACTTTATTGAATTTAATGATAAATAAAAAATATGGCCTTGCTGCTTAAAAATAGTTTCTTGGTATGAAGTACTTGGCAGTTCTTCTCAGTTTTGGGCCTAGTATGTCAGGCTCCTGAGCCTTCTCAGCTTCACTGATGTTGGTAAAAGCTGACCTTGCCTTTTTCACATTTAAAGGTGAGGTACACTCACAGCTTAGCTTTATTTCCCCCTCCTTTTAGTGTCCCACTTCTTTGGGTTGGTTAAGGTTGAAACAAATTTTAGAAAGGAAGTGTTTCTGTTACCCTTGTTATACACATTCTGTAGAAGTGGCAGCACTGATACTGATAGCAGAGTTTATACTAACTTAGCATGGTATTTCTTTTTTTAAATAATCAGTTAGAGAATTGATCTTTAGCTATACAGTCAGTCATCCTAAGCCATAAGCAGATTCTTCTGTTTGATTGTTAGAATTCTAAAATAGCTTAAGCATTCTTTATAAAACACAACAGCCAAAACAATTTGCTGTTTTCTTAGGTGTTTTATAATTTGTAGCTTATTTTCTTATGGTATTTTTCTTGTCTTTCTATAGGGCTGAAAGACACACAGGACTCTTCATGGATATAGTTGATACATTTAACCATTTAATTCCTACTGAGCACTTAGATGATGCCCTATTTCTAGGATCCAACCTGGAGAATGAAGTCTGTGAGGATTTTAGTACAAGTCAAAATGTCTTAGAGGATTCGCTGAAGATCATGCTCAGCGATAAGGATCCTATGCTAGGATCTGCAAGTGCCCAGTTCTGTTTGCCTGTTTTGGATAGCAATGATCCCAATTTCCAGATGCCTTGTTCAACAGGTAAATCTTATAATTTTTTAAGATTGCAATTTAAATTACAGTTATACTCTAGTATAAACCCTTTTTTGTGATGTAGAAATATTAATTTGAGATTTCTGTCTCCTTCCTGCCCTTTTTGTTACGCTGCTTACATGCCTGGCATGTAAACTACTTGTAGTTCTTTTAAACTTTGTTGCGTAACCATAGAGGAAGGTTCCTAATCTGGATCAGGGGTAATTTAGGCTTTGTCTTGAGTATGTGTAAATTATTCCGCATTAAAGTCATGATTTGTTTAGAGTACATACTGTGCCTCATCAGTGAAGTTGCTAGTTGTCTGAAAAAAATGTAGTAATTCTGGATTAGCAGTAGGAGTATGAGAGTTGTACAAATTACTGCTCTGACCTCAGGGTTATTCAGTCAGTTCTAGGCATTCTGGTACTGGGCTGATATGGATTCTGGGTGCTTTGCTTTGGTTGGCTTCAAACAAAACCCTTAGAGAAAAGTTTTAAATAAAAATAATTTTTGTGTTTTGGAGTAGTTTTTGAAGGGTGGGATTTTTTTGTGTGTGTGGTTGTTTTGTTTTGTTTTTTTTTTTCTTTTTTAAGAAAAAAAGGGTTATCAGTACCTAAAATTCTTTATATTGATGAACAGTGAGAATAATTAAACCAGCTTTTAGGAAATGAAAATACACTCTTTCCTTAATATTTTTCTATTTGACTGAAAGTTTTTAAAAAATAACATCTTGGGTTCATTACTGGAAGGTGTTGTAGATAACTTTGATTATGTAATTTTTTTTATTTTTTTTTCAGTAACTTTTATGAGCTGTTTCAGAAAATCCCAATCATTTTCTGATGCAGTAGGTATTTTGTTCCTACTAGCAGACTAAATTCTCATCTTCACTATGTCTGTTACAGTACAGAGATAAAAAAAAAAAAACAACCAACCTGTTAATCAGAAGTAATACTGACTGAGGCAATTGAAAAGCAAACTACAAAGCCGGAACAAGACATGTGGTGTTTTTATCACTTTAGTAGAATATTATTTGAGTTCATCCTTAATATTTTTGTTTATTCTTTCTGTAGTCTGTATCCTCATACATTTTTGTAATCCCCCAAAACAAAAATATGTCAGTCTTAATGTGCATGAGTGTACAATGTACACAACCAAAGTCCTCTATTTTTTTTTTTATATTTTCTTCCAATAAAATAGTGATGCAGATCCTTGTTTCACACTGAATCCTGTGCAACCTCTAGTAAGTCCATACTGGTTTTTTTAATTAACCATTGGGTGCAGATGTTTTTTTTTTAAAGCTGTAGGGAAACTTTTTGGGGGCTTCTTGCACATACTTCTCCTAAAACTGATCAGCAGTGCAATAATTAATACTACTGATAGTAAAATAATCACAATTAATTTTTAAGTTCTGTTAATATAAGCAAGCTAACTCTCTTACATGAGGGCTATTATTTCATTCTTTCTGCAGACTAAGGGAATCAAAAACTGAGTAGATTTAGCAGAGTTCATTACTTTAACATAGGATTTTTTTTTAATCTGAAAAGCAAAAGTAGAGCCATATTTCAGTAAGTAAACAAAAACATACAATCTGGCATTAATGTAGTGCACATTTAAAAGGACATGAAATATTCTTGCTGTTGCTTATTCTTTTTAGGTCTTGATAAGAGCTCTCCTTATTCTGAGATGGTAGGACTGCAGTATGTATTTATAGGGGTTTCATTTAGTTCAGAATAACAATTATCAGTTTGAAACAAAGTTTCTTTCCATGTCTTTCTTCCTTGAGTATTCATATAGCTCATGATTGATTTTGTTTGTCTGAGACCACTGGTGATCTCACACAGCCTATGTAGTCTGCTGCTAAGAATGCAATCATGCAAGATAATAGTACCTTTGGTACGAATTATGCTTACAAAGTGTGTTGTATTTTTGTTTTATTTTCCCAGACAGTATGTGTGAAAGCTAATCTTTACGCCAACATCAGTTTGTCTAAAAAAAAAAAAAAAGCATAACTCTTTCCCACAAAACTTGCCTTACTTGCATCCTTAGAGCTACAACTCTATTGGTGTGTCATATAGAATGATGGCGTGCTTTATTCTGATCCTTCCAGTTCTTATCCTCATCATCTCCCTGCCCCCTATTGCATTAAGCAGTATGGTAACAGAATGGTTGGTTATTGGCTCTTTCACTGGGGCTATAGTTGTACTTAGAAAAATGTATTTTCTGTAAAGTTTTACTAGGTTGAGGTACATTTGTTGTTATCTATTTAAGTTAATGAAGGCAAGACTTGGCAAATACTGGAATGATGATGGTGTTTTTTTTATGGTTTTGATACCATTCAAGAAGAAAAGAGTTAACTTTTTCCAGGGGTACAGATTTATTTACCACAATTTATTTTAGACCTTCAAACAGTATTTTGCATAATCCATGCCTTAGACCATGGAACTGGAAAAAGAGCAAAATGCTCATGGAAATTAGTTATGAGGGCCAGCAAAGGGAAGACAGACTGGTCATCCTTGCTGCTCCATGAATAACTGGAGTTCAGTCTAGTTTTTAAAGTGGTGAAGATTTCATGCTATAGCTTGTTTAGTGTGAGGAAGCTGAAGACGTAAAGGTAAAAGGAGTTGGACTGAGGAGATTTGGCTAAAATGGTATTAGTCATCATAGATAAAGTGGAGGAGCAGAAGGTGTGGCTCAGTAATACTTATTTGAAAGCCTGGTTTGAGCAGAGTTTAAGAGTATTTGTAAGGCTGCAAACAAACCAACATACTATAGCCTTTCAACCCAAGGAGCTTGTACCATGTTCTACATATGAGATTTCTTAGGTGAATATGGGTGTATGTGAGTGGCAGAAGCTTTGAGAAAGAGTTGTTTCAGGCATGCTTACTCACATACCAAATTACTCATGATTGTGACATTTTTCTCTGCTTTGCTTTGGAAGTCAAGCCTTTTTGTCCAAGGACACTTTCTCTCTTGCTTATAACTTGGGTTTGATTATAAGTTTGTTTGCTATTTTTTCTTACAACTGCTTTGACATTAGTTCTTACTGGGTATTACTTGCAGGCCTAATCCAGAGTTATTACTCATCAGCATTGCATCTGTCTTGTTTAGCTTCCAGTTTTTTTTAGTTTAAAACTGCTACCCTTTTTCCTATTGCAATAGACTCTCTAAAAAGTCTGTCCCTATCTTTTGTAGAATATTTCTTTAAGTATTGGAAAGCACCGGTAGGGTGTCCCAGAGTGTTCTAGTCCACGATCTCCTTGTACTGAGTGACTCATAATCAGAAGTACTGGTGTGTGACATGTAATAAGGAGCGTAGAATGAGTGTCTGTTGCCTATCTATTGATAGGAAGAACTCTTATCAGTATCGGGAAAGTACTCCTGTTTTCATGTCTTAGCCTGAATCCAGCTTGTGCTGCATCTAAATGGGTCCCTTGGTTAGGTTACATTGTTGATCTTTATCTACTCTGTGAGCTGGCTTTGTGATTGCCACTGAGCAATGGAATGCAGTTGTCTTGTTCGATTTTCATTGAAGTTACCAGTTTGGAGAAGATTTTTTGGAGGTGATCCTGGTGATGGCTTTGAGCAGATGTAAAAGGAACTCTGTCCCTCTCACAAACTGGAAAGGTTATGGGTCAAAATAACAGATGCTCTGCTGAAATCCTTTTAGGATGTGTTTGTGAAGAGTGGCTGCTAAACTGTAAAGATGTAGCTGAGTTGCAGGTTTGTGGAGTTATACTGAGCAGATAGCTGTTCTTATAGCACAGTTAGGAAGTTTTCTGTTATTTCAGTGAGTCAAGGTACAAGCTGTCCACAGATCTTATTCACTGCAGCTCCTAGGAGCTTAGCAGTAATGGAAGGAGCAATTTACTGTCCTGAAGTAGGTGTTAGCAGTGAGGCCTACTGTTGATAGGGGAAGCTGATACATGCTCAGTGTTTGCCAGTTGAAGGACAGAAACAGAATTTGTCAAAATGAGGCCTTTGAGAGCTAAGTGCAGCCAAAGTTCTTGAAATAAGCAGAAGTGCAGAAGTGTCTGATACTATGTTTTAGGTCTCTGTGTGTGTTTCTGGTCGAGTTGTCTGATGGCTGTTCTTCTAAGTACTGAATGACTGACACAGGAAGGGCTCTTTGGCAGTTGAATGGGGGAGTGCACGTGGAAGTGTGGTTCTGCTCTGTTGTGGGTTTTTTTGTTTGCTTTCCTGAGCAATTCACTGGTCAGAAGTGGAGAATTCTGAAGCTTGGGATGTGACTTAACTCTTGAGAACAACACCTTTTTTTCAGCTTTGGATAGTACCCTATGGATAGACTTTCTGCTTTCTTCTGTTATTTACTACTGGAAGACATGCTGGAATCTTATCCACTGTTTTATAAGTTTGTGGGCATAGGAGGTCAAACTGGTCACATGCAGCTGACATACTGAATTTGTATTTCTCAGATATAACAGGTTCCATAGCTTTTCAAGATGTCATTTACTGGGGCAGTTTGATTAGACATGTAATAGAGGTAACAGAATTTGAATTATCATCTGTAGACACTTTTGGATTTAATAATAAAAAATCAAACCAATTCGAGTGTTTATTAAATTAGGTGTTTCTCATTAATGATGAGAAAAACTGACCCTGCAAGAGTGTACTAAGACTCTTGGGGACATATTTTTCTTTTTTTTTTTTCTGTCCGTCTGTATTGCTGCTGGGAAATTATTTCACCCAGATGCAGTCTGTTCTTCCTAGTTTTGGCCTGTGTTTTCATGACTTCTGTTGAAGCAGCATTACCTCTGCTAAAATCGTGATCACCTACTGAATCTGGAGCTAAACCAATTGTTCTGACTACAAATATTTGTTTTCTTTAGATAGCATCCTGTTTGGGTGTGTAAGTCATGTCAGGCTTTTTTCAGTAAACCCAAATGTGTGTGTATTTTTCCTCCTGCAGATGAAATAATTTTGAGTGCAACCTTCAGATTGCAGACCAAAATTAAGTCTAATGTTGTTTCTCTCAAGTTTTCTTACCTCTTTATGCTTTCCTTCCTCCAAGCTGTCCATGTGAACAGTTGTACAGTTTCTTGTGACCAAGGTAGTAACTTTCCTGTATAAAATTTAAATTTACTATATTAGTATTATACTTAGAAGCTGGAGAATGTTTATTTTTCACTCTTTTCTGTTTGTAGGTAACAAGCTACCATTTGAAGGCTTTAGTTACTTATTCCTTTGGATCAGTTTTATGGATGGAGAGTCTGGATGTGTAATAGGATTTAAAAGACAGTTCATGTATCTATGAATCACAGAGCTCATACAAAGGCTCTCTTCTTTATAAAATAACTTAAATTGGTTTAAAGCACTTGGCTTGGTGATGTGTTTTTACTTTGTTGATAAAATTTGTTCTTTACTACTCCTTATTTCCAAAGTAACAGGCTCCTGTGGCTAATGAACCATAACCCAGTAGCCTTGTGATATAACTCCCATCTTTTTTTTAAAATGGGATTTCAGTCCTCTGCTTTATTAAATTTATTTGTCCTAATTGATTTTCATATGTTTTATTTGAAAGAGTAAATCCCTCTTTACAATTCAGAGATCGATGAAGAATGGGAGTAAATCTTTAGTATTTCACATGTGATTCTTTTCTTGCACTGGGCAGTCAGTACAGGGTACTCACAGGAAATTCTTAGTTAAGCAGGTTGCAGGCTTACAGGAAAACCTTTGTAAAGCAGTTGGAATTTGGTGTTTCCTTACGTAAATTATATCGGTGACCTTGTTTCCCTTGCAAATATTTTTTTTTCTAACAGAACATTTTTAATTCTGTCTATTGAATGTATGCATCACAAATGTCAATAGAAAAGCATTATAATATAAAGTATGCCATCTTCATTTACAGTCTAGTGACTTAATAATATTTATTCACTATCAATGTATGTTTCATTGCTTTACTAGAGTTTATTGGCTCTTAAGGCTTACCTAGACATGTGTTAGTTACTGCTTTAGACTTACTGTTCTTTTCATTGAAGCATAATATAAGGTTTTTATGTTATCATCTGCATATAACATAGTACAAATTTTAAAATGCTCAACCATTTCCATATAATTTGTGATGCTTGTAGAATTTAAATATGGAATCTGCCTAGGATTTGCTCAGTTCTGATGTTAGTGTGATTTAGGTGGACGTAGCGTTTAGTGCAATCCACATCAGCAATGACAGTGAAGTTCTGTTCCATGTGGTTAGCTAAGTGAAAGAAAATGATAGCTAGCATCTACAGAAAATAAATTTATTTCTATACTTGAGAAGTACCTTGACCAGTATGTCAAAAACCTGAGTATTTCTAATTTTGGCTGAAGAAAATCAAAGGAAGACTTGCATTAATAAAGATTTATAAAGTTCAAAGATTTTGATAATGTTTTTAGGGGTATTTTCTTCTCTGTCCCTGCTTTACTCCCAGCAAGTAAAGGTTGTTTTTCTCAATTTTACATTGCTGAAGAATTAAAAAATGGTCATGCTTTTGTTTTACTGCATGGAAAATTTTACTTTAAACTTGCAAGTTAATTTTTACTGCATGTTATTCTATTATTGTGTAACATAAACATCAGCACAGCACAGTAGTTTGGTAATTTAAATATAAGTAATGGAGAGACTCAAAATACTAAGTTGAAGGCCAGTGATGTCTTTTCCAGTACAAATATGTTGAATGTGACTCATAATTTCCTTATTTGCAGCTTGTTCAGTTGTACACTGGTGTACAAATTTTTTCATTCATGTATTTTTTTTTCTTTACTCTTTCCTTTCTGTTTTCTTTTATCCTTCTGTCTTAATTTTCATATTACTGAAATAATCTCAAATATTACTAAGATCATCTATATCTTTCCAGTTCTCTCTGGTTTTGCTTTTGTTTGTTTACTTTTCCCAATGCTGTTTTTCTACTTCTGCTTCTTTTTTTCATAATTTAATTTCCTAGTCTCTTCTATACCTATTATTGTTCTCTGTCCCTTTTTCTCTTCCCAGCAGGGTCTGTGTCGAATGCTCCTCATCCTGGGGCCTCATGGGGCTGTACTAGCCAAGTTATAGCTCAGGTGGTTTGAAATTTGCAAGATTCTGTGCTTCAAATTCCTCTGTAAAATTAAAGCTACAGCACAGAGTCTTGTAAGTATGAAAATACTTTAATTCTAATATTTCAAACTGTCAACAGTAGACTAAATGTGTCCTCTTTGTTATTGATAAAGGAGAGTGTGTAAATTCAGTAACTTGAGCAAGAACATTGTAAAGCCCGTGACTTTAATGATAGCCCTGAAATCTGCTCCAGAGCTGTTTCAGAAGTTTGAAAAAAAGAGTAGCATTTATTTGTAATGTTGTCCTCCATAGCTTAGTAGTTAAGTTCTACAATGAAGAAACAGAAGAGGATCTGAAAGGAGCCTCCTTTGTCACAGTCTGTTCCCCAGTACCAGTTCCACGTTATGAAGGAATGTTCTTAATGAGAATGCTAATACTGAAGTGCAGAGCAGTTGGTAGGACACCTTTAAGAACACAAGAATGAGGAGCTGGAAGTAGGGTGAGAGTCCGTCTTGTTCAGTTTTCCATCTTGGACAGTGGGAAGTAGTAGATATTTAGGGGACAATAAAGTCTTAACAGGGCACTTGTAATGTCATATTTTTGCCTGTGTGTCCTTTTCCCCAGGAGGCAGTTTATAGCAAATAAGTGATTAAGGAACACTTGGATGACTGGAGTAAGACCATCATTATCAGTCCTCTGCAGCTTGCATGTGGTGCTTGTTACATAAATACGTACACACAGACATAAAGGTGGCTCTGTAGATTGGAAAGTGAAAGTTGCCAGTAATTTAATGAGACACACTTTTTCTGTAAATTGATGTGCACAATACAGTAACTAAAAATTGTAGTTAAAATAAAATGAGTAAAAATAAATTGTCAGTTCAAGAAACTCCTAGCTTTCAGCTCCTGGCAGCCATCTAATTTTGGAGGTTCAGAGTGCTGATTTCCTGGTACCAAGCTCAGGCTTCCTTAAGAGGCTGTTTAAAATCTTAATATTTGAACTTTAAAATTACCAGGTGGTTTGATTGGGCTTTTTTTAATTCTTCATGCCAGGTGCTTGAGGATTGAATTACAGGCTTGCTAGGCTTCTTTAGTCATTACTAGCAGTATTTTGCAACTTCCAATTTTCATTATCTTAAAAGTATGCTCATTAATGTACTGTCTTCACAACAGCATTATTTTTTTTAAGCTGCAGTAACATCAGACTTGAAAAGGAGCAAGAATTGACAGGGGTTTTTTTTTTGAGACATTTTAAAGATTTTAACGTTTTTAATTTTTAATTTCTATTGGTTTTGATTTCTGAGATAAATTTATTAATTTAAATCAGTTTTAAGTAAGCAATTGTTAGAAATTTTTAGGTATCTTATTTCTGTCATGTGAGGTTACTAAAAATGTGCCTAGGTCGTTTCCTAAATAGTGAGAAACAGGCATATTTGGTTGTTTGGAGTCTGTATTGTATTTGTCAGATCCTCCTACGTATTTTGTAAAGTCACTTGGGTGTTTGGCTTGATCTCGCAAATTTCTCATTCTGCAGGGACCAGGAGTCATTAATCACACATAGGATCTTGGGATAGGAGAGGCTACCATTGCAGAACTAAACTTAGAGAAGGTGAGGAGAATGGCTGATACAGTGGCCTGACTGTCTGTTAGGAAATTTATTTGCAGGAGAAATCTGGGATCCTTTGTAGTGGAGGTTAGGCATTTAACAAAGATAATATTCTTACTCTCCTGGAAGACTAGTGCATGCTGCACTCCATACTGTTCCCAAAAGGGGGTTGGAGATATGTGATGTGGGTGGGACTTAAGGTTTTAAAGATGTGTCCTGTGAGAAGACTGAGATTTTAAACTCTTTGTGCTACTGGATCAGCTATTTCTGCTGTTTACCTTTCTTCACTTTTTCTTAGGCGGGAAGGGAAAGTGAGAAACAGCTGATCCTCTAAGACTGGGGACCTTCATGTGGCAAAAAAAAAAAAAAAAAAAAAAACCCACACAAAAACACTCCCAAACAATAAAAATGTGAGTCCACCAAAAAGCTTTAAGGGCTAAAGCTACAGAAATTTTAAGCTTTGGGTAATAGCTTCTTCTACACTGAAACTGCCTCACATGGAAATTTTGTCCTGCATATCTTCATTTTTTTTCCCCTGTTTCTTTTTAGATGGCAAGTTTACTTATTTTTCCCTGTCTCTTCCCCTGTCTTGTTTGGCAGTATAGCTGCCAATATTTTTGATCATTTTAAGTTTTAGGCTCTTTCTTGTTTGCTTGTTTTTTCCAGTTACTGGTCTTGATGATATTATGGATGAAGAAGGAGTTAAAGAGAGTGGGAATGACACCATCGATGACGATGAGCTTGTTTTACCTAACAGGAATTTGAGGAGCCGTTGTGAAGAAACATCAGTCACATCACCAAGAAAATCACCACGATTAATGGCACAAGGTGATCACTCAATAGATTATTTGTATTTGCACATTTAAATTAAATTTTTATAATCCCCCATCCCCAACATTTATAATCTTAAAGTAAAGCTTTGATGTTTGCTTCTGTGAATTCAAGTACAGATACATAATTTTTTATACGCTGAAGGTAGAAGTCAGCATCCATAAAGTACCTACTCAGTTTGAGTTCCTGTTTGATAAATATCTTTTGGCCAGTGGTCCTGATAGTAATTTTTAAGATTGTGATCCTTTTACCTGCATCACATGAGCTCTGTGGTTCTTCACTGACAAAAGCTTGGTGGATTTGCAAATAGCATTGGAATGTTAGGTTAGCATGTTTCTTTATTTTAAATTAAAATTTTAATTTTAATGATTTTTCTTAGTGTATCTTCTTTCTCTTTTAGGTAGGTTATAGCAATTGCAGTCAAAGTCTTCCATAAAAATATTTCAATATGCCTAAGTATTTTAATCAAGTTTTAAATTGTGTGGCAGCTAGTTTCTTATGGTTAATTTTTTTCTAATTTGTTGAACTGGTGGAGTTATTTGCAGCACTGCTTATTCCCCCTGTAGTGTAGGCTGAGTTAAAAAAATGAGGTCTGAATTTAAATAAGAGCCTGTGGTACAAAGCTGATGAGTATGTTTTTTAAAAAGATACTATGCAGGGATGGTGTCATGTTTAGAAAATGTAGATGTTATCAAGTGAGAATATCACTTGATCTCCCATTCTGGTACTGTGTTGTCTAAAAGCTTTGTTAGCTTCACAGCTGTAATTCCAAACACAATATAACTTACTTATGTAATTTTTACTTGAGGTAGGAAAAACTGAACTGTAAAAAAAGTACAGTGGGTTTTGATTACCTAAGTCATCACTTCTGTTTTGTATGCTATTCAGAACTTCTGTAGGCATTAGAATAATGAGGACTTACCTCCATACTGTAGTAGTATAAAATTGAAATGCGAATAATTTGCAACTTTTTAAAGTAGACAGCTGTGAGGGTTTTTTGGATTTGTTGCCTTTTTTTTTTTTTTTTCTTTTTTGGGGGTGTTTGTTTTGGGAAGGGTGTTTGGGCTTTATTTGGTTGGGTATTTTAAGTTTAGTAAACAATTAATTTGTAAGTTTTCTTTGTGTCCAGTAAGCTAAATCAGATCTGTTCTAGACAGGTCATGTATTTGAAAAGAGGAGAATGCAGTATAGTTAAGATATCT
>JASSUY010008607.1:23905-42244 GCA_032466535.1 Forpus xanthops
GCTGGTCTTACAGTTTCAAGTCTTCATAGTCCCTATTCAGCAAGCCTGAAGCGGAATGCAGATGATCAAGAGAGCCATCAGCATCCAAATAACCCAGTTAAAATTAGAAAGAAACAGTCTGACCTGAGTTCGAAAGCAAGGAGCTGTGTGTCAGGGCTGACTGTAAAAAAGCAGACCAATACAATGCCGAAGAAAATACCCCGAGTCCAAACTTCTGGGCAAGTACAGAAGTCACCAATTCAAAGAGGAAGTGAGAAATCTCCTACTCGTCATAGCTTTTCTAAAGATCCCCACCACTCTGCGCAGTCATTGTCAGGGCATGTTTCAAATGTTGGTCAGAAGCAAGCTCAAGGCCAGAAACACCAGCTTGCAACTGTTCTAAAAACAAATAGCTCCACAAAAGAAGAGGCAGAGGCAAAAGATCCCACTGTTATAGAACATGTGAAGGAGGATGATAAAGAAAAAAACAAATCAAAAAGAATTGATAAGAATCTCCAACCTCGACAGAGAAAAAGTAGCAGAAGTCTTTCACTTGATGAACCTCCATTGTTCATTCCAGATAACATTTCAACGGTTAAACGGGAAGGCTTGGAACACACCTCTGTTAGTGAAAGCAAATATGTTTGGGTGCCCAACAAGCAGTGTGGCTTTTGCAGAAAGCCACATGGCAACAGGTGTGTGTAGCTTTGTGTCTGAGGAATTTATTATCTCAGAAGATGCTTTTTTTTTCCTCTTTTACCAAATGTTTCATGCTGCTGCTGCTGAAACAAGAAGGCATAGCCTCATAATGGAATACTGTCTGTTACACTGTCAGTTAATTTCCTTTGCACTCATTCACTTCTGTATCTTTTAAATAGAGCAGTATAAACTAGTTTAACGAAAAAAAATTACTAGAAATGCTTTGTTCTAGGGATGAATTTGTTGATGAATATGTAATTCTGCTATGCTGCTAAAATGTGTACTTTAAGCTTGACTTTTTTTCACAGAAGAGAAATAAGACTAAGATGTCTGTGTTCCAGATTGTCATTTCCTTCTTTACAGAAATCTCTTAAATTGAAGGCTTACTATCAGCCAAAAAAAAGTAGCTGTTTACCATGTGACCTTTATCTGATAGTGTGATTCTTTTTTTTTTCCCAATTTCTGTAATCATTGCTGTGAAGCTTTCATATCACAGGAGTACTGAAGTAGTTGAGGGGGGTGGTAGAAAGAATATAAATCTCAGCCCCTAGAAAAATTCCATGCGGATCATATCTGTAATTGCCTTTAATTAAACCTAATAATGAGGTTGTGTCTCAAGTTGATAATGTCCCTCTGTGACAGAAGTTACTCTTTTACGCTGGAAGTGAACTGAAAAGGTCTGTTGGGTTTCACTGATGAACTGTCAGTCCAAGACTAAAAATTCCTTTATTGCCACTTCTTATTTTCTGGATCTTATATTGAAGTATTTTTTTGAAGTAACAGTCCTACCTCCCAGCTTTTTTATGGTTTTTTTTTTTTTTTTTTTGTTTGTTTGTTTTGTTTCTGTTGGGTTTTCTAGTGTTTTTTTTTTTGTTTGTTTGTTTTATGAAAGCATGTCTGATTAGTCCTTATGTGAAAGAAAATGGTAATTTTTAGTGTGTGTGCTTTAGAACTCCGTATATCAGAGTTAAATATGGAACAGTTACCTTTGGTGCCTGAAGTTTTTATAGCATTCATTTGTAAGAAGAGCCCTTGTGAGTTTTACTGACTACTTATATAATTTGAAAAGCTAATGCATCAAATTCATTTACTATGTAGCTGTAGTAACTGCATCAGTGTGACCATTTGGGCCTCTATACCAGTATTTAATTTTGTTATAACAGTGTTTAAGTCTGTGCACTTTGCATTTCGTTTTTATCAGCTTGTGTACTACTCCAATGGTAGAAACACATAGCCTGTATTTCAATGAATTATTTAAATTCAGAATGTCATTTCATGACATGGAAATGTTTACGTAGATATTTTTAAAGCAAAATATGCTTTTTTGTGGTTTAACCTGCTTTCTTAATGTCAGTCTTGTTTTTTTGTTTGATGGTGACTTTTTGTTTTGTTGTTGTTCTTGTTGGATTTATTTTTAATGGCCATTACAAAACTGCTGTCACAACCAGCACTTTCAGGAGAAAAGGAACAGGTTTGCTAAATGCAGAAATACACAGAATTTCTTATATATAGTATATGACTGAGACACACTAGTGGAAGTGAGGAAGGTTGCGGTATCAAGCCTCCTGCTTAATAACACAAGACTTAAGACTGTCATTCCAGCACTTTTTGCCATCACTATTCTAAAAAATGTTTTAATTTGTTCACATTATTTTTATTTTGTAGCTGTATGCTGCAAATAAAAGCTCAAACCTTTCAGATTCATTTAGCGACATTAAGATATAAAAGTAACCAAAACTCTTATCTCAAGTACTTCAGCATTTTGCATGTGTTTAATTATTGGTGCAAGAGCAAGAAAGTGTTTTTAGTATAGTGCAAGAGAAAAAAAATCTTAACACAATGAATTTCACTTTTATCACTTAGAAAAAAAGTCAAAACTATCAAAATTGAATGTGTTGATAGGGGGTTTTATTCGCTTTGTGGTTTGCTTTTCAAGGAGTTTTTTTATTTCACTTTTCTAACAGCCTGGCTGGTCATTCTGTTTCCTCTATGTTATTTTTTTTTTTTTTTTAATTATTATTTTATCTCCTCAATGCATAGGGAAAGAAGAGAAAGTGCACGACACAAGTATTGTCAAATGACAGTAAGTTCAACAAATGTCAAAGCCACAGCTAAGATCTGAAACATTTGTGGTTTTGTCCTGTTTTATGTTTTTTTGAACTTTGGAGATTTTAACAGTGCCTAACATTTTGCAGATTATCTCCCTTGTTTTCACCAAGTCTTGTTGAACGGAAGAAGTTCCACCAAATTCCAATTAAGAATTCATAGTACCTAACTTGAGATACTCTATTTCTAAGCATATTTTCTAGAAAGCATTGTGTCACCGGGAAAGTTTGTATTTGTTGCTGGTGACTTCCCCTTTTGATTTCTACAATTCTAGTAAGTTGGGTTTTTTTTGTAATAGGGTGTGAGAGTTTGGCCATTCTCTTGGTTTTTTTTTTGTTTTTTTTTTTTTTTTTTTTGGGGAGTGGGGTGGGGTTTGTTTGTTGTGTTTTCCTGTTTTTGTTTTGCTGTTGCTTGGTATTCGAACATGCAGTTTGTGTGGTTGTACACAAAGTGGCCTTCTCAGATGTCACAGAAAAATTAAGTGAAGCAGGACAAGATTTTTATTCTGTTTTAATATAGAGGAAAAGTTAGTAATATTGTAAAAGGCAGTTGTCTGGAAAGTGCACGAGTTGATTTAGCAAAGATTCGGTATTCCTGATCTCTTGCATATGCATAGTCAATAAAAAGTTTCTGCACAACTGTCATGCAGAAAATTACTTTGTTTCATGGGTGAAGTTAAAAAAGAAACCTTAAAACTGCTTTTTCCTGTTGTAAGCATCATTGGGGCATTTTTTTTTAAAGTAGTGCTCATACTTCAGTAAACTATTTTGGAATCAGGCAACCATGTAATTTTCATAGCCAGTACAAAAGAGAGTAGCTAAGGAAAGAGATTAATGCTCCAAACTTATAATCACCCTTAAATTAAATGTGCATATTTTTTAAGGGTGGGTGCATATAAAAGCAACTGAATTATTGTTGTGACAACACTTCAGAAGAAACAGTCATTAGAATAATTATGATGCCTCAGTTCTAGTACACCTTCACTGAATAGTATGAGTATTTTATACTGCACATTATGCAAAATGTCATCAGTTTACAGTCATGGATGATGCTTTTAAGTTTTCTGCTTCTGTTACTGCTTACTTCCACTGTGAAAGCCTTGCAACATTAAGAGCTATCAACCATGTCCACCCACAGCTGTAGAAAAACTGTATGTATAAACAAAATAGCATTGTAATGTATAATTAGTGAATGGAAGTACTCAACTGTGTTTTATATTTACAGCTGTGTCATTAGTAGATTTTTATAAAGATTATATTACTGTGCTGCAGTGTAGGTAGGATTATTATTAATACCATTAGGGACTCAAGCAAATGGGTAGCATGAGTTGTCTAAAATACATAATTTGAAATATCAATATATACATATATATGCAGTTAGAGAATGTATGGTCCTGATCCTACAAGATGCATTATGTGTGTAGAATGATTTTTTTTTTCTTTTACTTAAATATAGATTTGTTATTAATGTTAGATGTTCCATTTTTTTCACGGTTTCAGGAAGTTCAAAGATTTTGGTTTTCCTGTTATTGGGCATGTTTCATGCATTTACCTATAGTTCAAAGAGGAGAAGGTTGCTTGTGTCCCTGTTTGTTTCCTTTTTGAAGAGACTCATTGAACATAAAAAACTAAAATTATGCTTTTGTGGAAAAAAAGAAACTTATTACATAAAAGATAGGCTACTGGAAATTAATATTTTATAAAAGTTTGCAGTGTCTTTTATGTACGGTGCAAATTTTGTGCCAAGAGATTTGTTGATAGTGTTTCTTTGAAGATAGGTTGTTCTCATTAGATCAAAACCTGTTAATTCATATCACCTGTATTACACTTATACATGAGCAGTTTCTCTTCTTTGTTTTTTATACATGTTCTCTGACAAGGTAGTGCCGTTTTTTTATTTTTGCAATTTTTCTTGACGAACACTTGTTTCACTTCAGCTTTGAGTCAAGCCCATGCTGCTTCACTGATATGGAACATAAATGCTGCTAAAGCTGTTATGAATATTGTCTCTACTAGTAATGTCTTTATTGGCTGAAGGAATCATTCCATGTAGTATCTCTGCTTTAATGTTGGCTAGCATCAGTGAAGCTGAGACACAGTTGTAATGTTAATACAACTTTACAATAGATGTTATAGAAGATTGATGAGCAGTGTCATTAATAGCAGTCTTCCAGTATCTGAAGGGGGCCTATAGGGATGCTGGGGAGGAACAATTCATGAGGGAATGTAGTGACAGGATAAGGGGTAATTAGTTCAAACTTAAACAGGGGAAGTTTAGATTGGATATGAGGAAGAAATTCTTTACTGTTTGGGTGGTGAGTCACTGGAATGGGTTTCCCAGGGAAGTTGTGAATGCTCCATCAGTGGCAGTGTTCGAGGCTGGATTGGACAGAGCCTTGGGTGGCACGGTTTAGTGGGAGGTGTCCCTGCCCATGGCAGGGGGGTTTGGAACTCGATGATCTTAAGGTCCTTTCCAGCCCTAACTATTCTATGATTCTATGATTAATGGGGGAGAAAATGCAGACATGAGACATGTTTTAAATATTTAAGTTCTTTAAAAGTGTGTGAACAGTAGTTTTATTCCTCTCAGGTATGTTTTTTGGCTAGGGTGTAATTTTGAATAGTTTGGCTTGCCTTTCTTGAGATTTGAGTCCTGTTACAGTGTTTTCCTTAAGCATTGTACTACAAATGCAAAGGGCTAAAGAGAGGCAATTCTTTCTCAAGTAAATTATTTTCTTACATTATCTTAGAATGCCCACACTGAACTATTCTGACAACTTCCATTTTTTTGTATTTTATTCATAATTACAGCTTTACAATGAACAACTGTTTTATTAATAAGATGGTTTCTGCCCATTTTAATTGTAAAATCTTATTTCATAGTGATGGATATCTCTGGAAACATGCTTTTGACGCATAAATGGAATGGTTTTTACATACATTTAATTTGCATATATTTGAAGTGTGGCCTGTATATTTTGAAGATAAATCGTCCAAGCCTGAGTTTTTTATCTAACAGATGAATTTAATTTGATACAAATAACACACCAAACAAAATCTTACAATCCTAAGAGAGGTTGTGGAAAATTTGCATTATTTATCTCTTTTTATGTATCGTCTATTGCTTTCTAATTTAAGGTGCATCTTTTCATACCAATGCATGGCCTACCAAGAGGATTCTTTAAAGGAATGAAAGAGTAACATGTATGCGAAGGTCCCAATGTACTTTGCTGTCACCTGTCAGCTCTCTTTAATTTTTTTCTTAAAGAAAATCTGGTTTTATGTTCAAGTCCAGTGAAAACAGTTCTGTTATTTAACGTGGCATGATATAACGTTTTAAAAGACATTTTTCTTTCTCTTTCAGCTTTACATCTTCCAATCCAGCCTTACAACATGGGTAAAACTCCTGCACTTCAAACTTGAAGCAATCTACAATCAGAAACTTTGGTGTATTCATAGTCCAAGATATCAGAACCTCTTCAGTCACAACTTTGACAGCTGTGCAAGAGGACATCCTTGATACTTCAAGCCAGGCTTCAGTTTCCCTTGACTTCCCATTTTAGTCTTTAAGCATTGCCCATTACCCAATTATAATTGCTGTTACAAATCATAACTGTGGGGTTTGTGCAGTTACATGAAACAGATAAAAATGTAAAAGTGGCCTTATGGTAAAAAGCATTATTTACATTACTGGTATCAAAATCAGTGTGTTCTCTTCCATCCTCAGAAGTTGTCTTTCAGTTGACTAGTGTGAAATTACTGGTAGAGATAGTGAATTTTTTAGGCAGGCAGTGCTGGTATTTTTATTACCATTTTGTATAACTAGGTTCAACCAAGACAATTGTAAACATTACATTCTGTTTTATAGTACAGGCTTCATGAACATTTCCAGATTCTCTTTGTAGTCGTAGTTTCTGAATCCTGAATTCTGAAGTTTTATTGTGTATGTTTAAATATAGTGCGTTTGAAATCTTATTGTGAAGACTGGAATGAAACCAAATGGATATGCCATCTCAGTAGTTTGACTAAGGTGGCTTGAATGACATTTGTCTGTCTTGGTGTATATTCTTAGTGAAAAATGATCTTTTCTGAGCTGAATTCATTACAGTGGTGGGGTGGTGGTGGTGATTTTTTTTTTTGGGTTATTTTTTTTTTTTTTTTTTTTTTTGGTAGACCTGAAAATAAAGATATGACTGGATGCCTATCCTGGTGCCTTAATTATGTCATACACCATCCCTATTGCCCACATACTATGTGTGAGCTAAGCTGAAAAATTACATGTGCTGTCAATTTAAAGTTGAAGATGTGCAGCATCTTGTATATGTTAGTCTGGAGTTAATATCTTCTTTTCTGCAAATTTAGTCTATTTTCTAGATATTAATGAAAATCTTGGTTTGGTTTCTAAATGTTGCAATCTAGCTTTCTCATTTAACGAAATAGTCTCTAATGCTTGAATTTCAAACTGGGGAAAAAATACGTGCATTTTAAATAAAAATTCAAGTAGCAGTTGTGGCTTCAAGATGGTGTATTCATGGTTTGCTTTTATTTTCAATTAAAGACATTCATTCATTGGCACACCAAAATACACTTTAAGCAAGAAACACTTTACTATATGCATTGATTTTTACTTCAGCTTTGCAGAAATTAATTTGGATTTTTTGTAGGCATTTTCAGTGTTTCCAAAGCTTTACTAATAATTTCTTGCAATAATACAAGATACATCTTATGTAACACATCCTGTTGTGGATCCTTGCAATTGTGAAATAAGCACTTGTGCTGTATTTTCTGTCATCCCATGTTTGGCTCCAGGTTCTCAGAAAGGAGCAGTCATCTTTGTGCTGGAAGTCCCATTGCTTCTCTCTTCTTTTCCTGTTGTGTTTATGAATGCGATGGCATTACTCTGGTAAAACTATTGGAAGCAGTTGTTCCCTGATGTTACCTTTCTTTTAAATCTACTTTGTTGGACCATGGATCTGAAAAGATTGAGATACTGACAAAACACAAAGCTCTGCCTTCCTAATTGAACCTACTAAGTAGATGGAGAGTTGTTTGCTAGTGATAAGTAATACCACAGATGCACTTGAAGCTCAGGGAGAAAAATAATAAAAACTAATAAAATAGTTTGTGAAGAAAACTGGATTAAAAACTTCAAGTCTTGCAAAGAGCATCACAAGCTAGTGAAGCTGGAAATCATAGAATCATAGAAGAGTTAGGGTTGGAAAGGACCTCAAGATCATCTAGTTCCAACCCCCCTGCTCTGGGCAGGGACACCTCCCACTAAACCATGTCACCCAAGGCTATGTCCAACCCGGCCTCAAGCTACTTGAGTTTTAAAACTTCTCAAACTCATTTTGCATCAAAAGATTATTTACTTCAACAGAATTTAATCCTAATTTATTTTGGATAAGCAAGAACAGCATATAACCACAACATTCTGTTCTTGTTTCAAACATCTGCTGTTACATAGTAAGAATTTTCATCTCTTGAGATACCAGTAATTCTTGACTACAGTACTTGCATCAAACCATCTGGAGTGTTCATTTGTAGTTCTAGAGAAAAGAAAGTTCCTCTAAGCACGTCTTGTAATATTTATATGGTTTTGCAAAGTAGGTAAGTCAGCAGATGGCAGATACTAGCCTGAACATGAACATACATAAATTAGGAGTCATTTGCCTTAGATGAAAGAGATTTATAGGCTATTGGATTAAAGGCACAGGGTTTGCAGGTCAGTTTATTTAGCTTCTGGAATATATTGCTGAAACAACCAGTGTTTTGTGAATTTCTATGCAAGTATAAAATAAAACCAAACCCAGAGATATAAAAGGGAAAAGGAGAGAATGAGTGGATAGTGCAAGAGATCTTCCTAGATCATTTTAAAGCAGATCTTTAGTAATGATGCCAGTTTATTATTATAAGAAAGGATTGTAAAAAAATCATTACTTCCATGTAAGTGTCCTGAAATAGCTTTATTAAGAGGTTTAACCTATGTAACTTTGAAATTCCACATTCCTCCCAAAGTATTCCACTAGCAATTTTACCTATCAGTGTAATTAGGTACTAGTGGTACCTAATGAAGTTTTCAAAATACTTCCACAAATAATCACAAATTATGGCTTTATTTCAGGCCAAGTGATCTTTACTTTGAAAATACTATCTGTACCTAAAGTTACTTTTACTATTAAAGTAATGAAGGACTTGAAGTACCTCTGAGATGAAAGATGTCCTTTGGTGTTTGAAACATCCTTTAAATAACTATTACCTCTGAATAACATAGCAATACAAAAGTGGCATGTACGTTGTTTAAAACAAACCAGTCACTGCAAGCTAGACAGATAGAGTTGAAGGCTCCTGGTTCCATATTCAGCAGTAAAGATAATAAAAAAGAATTTTCTGTAAGTAATTCAGTAATAATGGTCTAAGGAATGTGATGTTAAAATAGCAACAAGTTTAGAATAGCTTGATGTTTCTGTGCTCATCATAGGTGTCCCTGCCCATGGCAGAGGGGTTGGAACTAGATGATCTTGAGGTCCTTTCCAACCCTAACTGTTCTGTGATTCTGTGTTAGAATGCTTAAGTATCTTACTGTTGTGGAAGATTGCTGTAGCTATTATACAGTGGGTAGAATGGTGATCATATTTGAAGGAAATCAAGGATAATAGGAACTTGGAAGAAACTTTCCAAATGTTTCAAACATAAGTTTACTGGTCTGGAGTGTTTAGGTGTGTGTTTGGATTTTTTGGTTTTGTTTGTTTTGATGGATTTTGTGACAGGGTTGTTTTTTTGTTTTTTTTTTTTTTTTCTTTTCCTTAATCCAGTCAGGAATTTTAATATTTCTTTTAAATAATAGTCTGAAAAATCCTGTTGGTAGGATTTGGGGACAGGTTACAAAAACATAAGGAGGTTATGATAGTCTCTTGGACTACCGCAAAAGGAAGAACATTTTAAAAAGTATTTCTCAGGAATACTATGCCATGTCGTAAGGCTGGAGATGGATGTAAAGCTACAAAGAAAATCACTTCCCAGGTAAGGACGAATTTTTGAGATGCACAAATCAAAACAAGTATGGTACGTTCTGCTCTAGTTGCGCTATCTTTTTTGGTAGTCTGTATACTGACTTATCTCTTCTTTTGTTTTCAGGTTTATGGTGGGCTGTGGTAGATGTGATGATTGGTTTCATGGTGATTGTGTTGGACTGAGCCTTTCTCAAGCACAGCAGATGGGTGAAGAAGATAAAGAATATGTGTGTGTGAAATGCTGTGCTGAAGAAGATAAAAAAGTTGAGTGTTTGGATCAAAGTGTACCAGATAGTCAAGTGAAAACTGAAATCCACAGAGAAGAAAAAGAAAGTCAGTGTGAAAAACTGGGGATGTCGAAGCAAACACCTACTTGTAATCTGAATGTAACAACTGAAAAAACAAAGCAAATGGAGGACGCTGGGAAGCACAGAGTTAAAATCTTCAGACGGGTGTGTCTTATTTAATGCCTAAAATACTGTTAATTATTGGGGTAGAAGGAATTTCCTGGTAACCCCCTGCTATTTAAAATACCACATTTCAAACATATTTGTGAATCTTAATTTCAAACTTGTCCATTATTATTTTCAGCGTTACTTCATTTCTGAACTGGTTTGGCTGTTTTTTAATGATAGTGATAAAACTCATATTGAGCAGGGTTCTGTGCACATCATATGCTTGTGTATCTATATATATATATATATACATATATATGTACCTATACATAACTGGTGTATATAGGAAAGATGAACTTTATTCATTTTTCCTCAGATTTCTAAGCACTTCTACAGGACGTCTGTAAATTTGCTGTATATATAAACTGCAGCTCTTTTAAATGTCTGTAAAGCAAGTCAGGCAGTGACACAGGCTGCTCTGAGAAGCTGTTTGGCTGCCCTGTTCCTGGAAGTGCGCAAAGCCAGGTTGAATGGGCCTTTGAGCAACCTGGTCTAGTGAAAGGTGTTTCCTGCCCATAGCATGGAGGTCAGAACTAGATGAGCTCTAAGGTTCCTTCCAACACAAACCATTCTATGATTCTGTGAATATGAAAGCAATATTTTAGCTTGGCTGTTTCAACTTCAGTTTATATGCAGAAGAAAATGCCTAACACTTTAATTGGGGCCTTTCTACTTCTTTTGTGTCTCATATTATTAACTGAATGGTAATTTGCAAGAGCAGTGAGATGGTTTTTATTGCAATCTTTAGAGGGTTCCTCATAACTTAATCATCAGTAATCCTCTTTGTCTTATTTTTGAGTAGTACTGTAATTCAGACACATAAGTTATTGTGTTTAATTTTGTTTTACATGTGCTTTCTAAACATAAGTGACTTCCTGTGGGTATGTGGTTAAGGGACGTTCATTTGTACCCAATATCTTTTAAAATAACTGAAAACATAGTGGTTTTCAACATGGAGTTTAACTGCAGATTGCCTGTGATGTGTTTTCAGCCAGTATTTCAAAGTGGTTGTTAAGCAATACATTGCAGTAATTTGGGAAAAATTAGTAACCTTTTAGAAAACACTATGCATACATCCGAGGAGTTCATTGTACATTATGAATTCTACTTAAAAAAATGTGGAAAATGTGTAGTAATTACATAGTTGTTCATTGTAGCATTCGGTAGCATGCTAATGTGTAAATGTTTACTTCAGGAATCTGGTGATGGGAAGAACTTGCCAGAGTCCAGAGACTCAGATGTGAAAAAAGGTCAACACATTCCTGCTCGAAAAGGATCACAAACTGCTGTAGTTCCTCGGCGGTCCCCTGAAGACAAAAATGAAAAAATAAGTAAAGAATCTCTTAGTGTGGTTGAAAGGTCCACAAAATCAGGTAGTGAGGTTTGGTGATATACTTCATGCTGTAATTCACATACATGTACAGTGAAAGATAATGACTGTTCTCATAGTATCAGGTTTTTAAGTGCAAATAGTGCGAAGTGAAATAAATCTTCAGCATCTATCAAATAGTTTAATTGCTCTAAAATATGTTGCTTGAACTAGGAGATGGCAAAAAGATTTTACAATGACAATTTCAGAATAGAATTTAATCTAAAAGTCCTTTTTAAACAGAGGGGAGGTTTGGCAGTCTCATTTAGGACAGTTACTATGAATTTATTAATCAGCACATTTGTCTTTATCTCTTAACTGTTGAATTGTGCTTATAGTGGAATTGTTTGTTGCTGATCTTGCTCATAACCTCCCTTTTGCAGGACTGTTTTTTCAGATAGTCTTGCCAAAATGTTCCTGGCATGTGGAGGTTTTCCCTTTTCCGTGCCCCCCTCAGGCTTTTAGTTTTAGTGCAGTCATCCTCCTCTTGAGGAGGGATAAGCACAAAAATGTATTGTGCAAATAAAGCATTGTTAGAGCTGCTTTAGTAAACAAGCCTAGCATCTGGATACTTTAAGTCATGGTGCAGAATGGCAAACAGTCGGTAATACCTTGCTGGCAAGGAGGGGAAAATCATTAATTTTGGTAGGGATCATAGATCTAGCCTAACAGTCTGCCTAACAGAAAAGAAAGTCTGCCTTTTATTAACTACTTGAAAGCATAGTTCATTTGCATCTGGTATTAATACATTTTAAGTTGTACTCAGTAGTTGAAACTAGTAATAAAGAAATAGGTTTTTTTTGCCAGCAGATGCATACATTAGATCTTTGTCTTCAGTTTTGTTTCAGTTTTCAGAGTAGAGAGTAAATCAGTTAATACTGTTTATTTCCCATTGCTTTCATAAGTAAAAAGCTGCTGCTTTGTATTAATGACATTCACAGGCTGAAACAAACACGCTTTCAGTTTACATTCTGAAAATTAAAGTTCGAAGGAATTTTTTTTTTTTTTTGCTTTAATGGTTTTAATTTTATTAGAATTCGTCATTGTTCGTATTATTTGTGCCACAAACTTTATAATGGCCTTGTTTCAGAATGTCTGTTACCTGAATCAGAAGCTGAGATTATTATAATTGAAATAATTCTGCTGGCTGACAGATACAGAAATGCTAAGTTTAATGAAAAATGTTATCTTAATGTAAAGTTTATGATGCCTATAATACATGTTTCCCAGGTATTATTTCTCAATGTACTCATTTAAAAATTAATCTACGCTAATACAGAAATTCAAAGACAAAATTCCTAAGTAAGATCAAGCTGATAAGCACTGGTCATCTTGGTTCAGTGTAGAAGAAAATACCTTCAGTAAAAGAGCAAAAGTCTGGTTTATTTCTGTTAAAGAAGTTTCTTCTGGATTAATCTAATTGAAACAATATCCAAACCCAAATTAAAAAAAATAAAAAAAAATAAAGCAAAACAACTAAACAAAGCAACAAAACAAGCAAACAAAACTCCAAACAAACCAAACAATGAAACAACTAACTAACCTTTGTGTGAGTCCATTCCGTTTCCTTGAAGGTCACTTCTTAGCAGTTTAAAAATAAAACCTTACGACATCCAGCAACAGTGAAAGTTTATAGCAGTGGCTTGAGTAGCTTACAGTTTTTAACTGTGTTTTGATAGGTGTTCATGAGAAACAAGAAGTTAAGAAAAAGAAAAATGAGAAAGGATCCTTTAGTTCACCACACCTGCCAGCTGTGCCAGCTTCCAAACCTTCTGCTGATCAGATAAGACAAAGTGTCAAGCAGTCTCTTAAGGAAATTCTGATGAAAAGGTAAAGATACATATAATTAAAATATTAAATTACATTTATAAGTATTTAATTTCAGAAGTCAGAGAAAAAAATATTATTTGGAAGCATTTGGTAATTTTTGCCATTGTGTTCTGTCACAGACTGACAGACTCCAGTTTAAAGATTCCTGAAGAGAGAGCAGCAAAAGTTGCCACAAGGATTGAAAGAGAGCTGTTTTCTTTTTTTCGGGACACTGACTCAAAGTACAAGAACAAATACAGAAGTTTAATGTTCAATTTAAAAGATCCTAAAAATAATGTACGTATTATTTGTCTGTTGTGCTTTACATAAATCCATTATTTGCTGTAGATTACAATCTCCTATGTAGATACATTATTAATCCTTTCGGAGTTTATCTTGTTTGTTTTATAACTTTCCTCATCTCTTTGATGTCATTTGCCATGTGCACGCAAGTGTTCCCTATCTTTTTTTTTGTCTGTTCGTCATCATTAATTCTTCAGCTCCTTTCTCTGAGAGTACTTCTTATGATAGGGTTTCAAAATTAGTAGATACAGTTTGCCTAATGTGTTTGTCTTTACCTCTGATCTGTTGTCTTGATGTCCCTGCCTCTCTCCTTCTCCCCCACCCCTAGCCTTTGCTGCTTACTGCATTTACTTTTGTTTCTGTCCTGTAGCTTGTCTCACTGCTTTTTCATACACACATTTCTCAAATTTGGTCTTTGCTTTCTTTCTGGTGTCTTTGAGCCCATTATTCAGTATCATGCTTCCTCAACTTCTATCTTTTGTCCTTTTAGCAGGGGAAGTTTAGATTGGATAAGAGGAAGAATTTCTTTATTGTGAGGGCGGTGAGGCACTGGAATGGGTTGCCCAGGGAAGTAGTGAATGCTTCATCCCTGGCAGTGTTCAAGGCCAGGTTGGATGGAGTCTTGGGTGACATGGTTTAGTGTGAGACGTCCCTGCCCATGGCAGGGGGTTTGGAACTAGATGATCTTAAGGTCCTTTCCAACCCTAACTATTCTATGATTCTATGTTTCTGATCAAGTTTCTTTGTCTGCAGTATTTTACTATTGCAGTTAGCCAGCTGTAAATTATATGAGCAGGATAAGTTCTGTCACTGACTTCTCTTTACTCATGCTGCTAAGTTATGTGGGTTTTTTTTGCGCTAGGAATTCAGTTCAGTCGACAGGCAAAGATATCCTCTTAATACTGACTTCTTTCTGCTGTGTAATACAGGGGAGTTACTGCTGCCATGGGCATAAATTTACCTTCTCTTTTGGAACAACATTAAGGTGTATAATGTAGGTACAATCTGTTATTTAAAATAAATGGAGCTCTGGAATCGGGCTTTTTGTGTTGTAAAATCTAGTACAGCTTCCTGCAGTGTGAGATAATTACAAAACCACAGTACCCATATAGCTGTACAGACTATGTTTTTTGTTGCTTCTCTGCTTTATTTCCAGCTGCAAGCTGTTTCTGTCTTGATAGCAATAGTGAAGCTTTTCTTCTTTCTTCTAGATATTATTTAAGAAGGTGCTAAAAGGAGAGGTTACTCCTGACCATCTAATAAAAATGAGCCCAGAAGAACTAGCTTCCAAAGAACTGGCTGCTTGGAGACAAAGAGAAAACAGACACGTAAGATTTGTCAACTTTTATTGTTTACTTGAGTGCTTAAGCATATTTAACTTCTGCATACACTTAACATGCAAACAGAACAGAATCCATGTTGCACAAAGCAACTCTGACTAATCAGGAAGATCTCTGTAATTAATTTAGTATTCAACCCCAAAGGGTTTGTTTGGACAGAAGTGAAAGTATGGTAAATTCCTGAAAGGGGGAAACCATGTGTTTTCCCTTGCTGTGCACCTTTGTTGCTATTTGCTCTTCCTTTCTTCTTTCTCAAGAATGAAGGCTTCTTTGTTGTTATCTCTAACAAGATTTTTAAAGCTGTAGCCAGAGCTTTATAGACACCAGTTTCCTAAAAAGGGAGAGAGATATCTCTGGAAAAACCCAACAGAACTGTTGTTTATAACTTACATACTGATGGAGCATGACAGTTCACTCACCAAGAAGCAGACCTGAAGCTGGAAATCTGATCTGCCACTGTGAAAAGAGTTCAAAGGGAAGAAAAACCACACCCACAACCCAAAAAATAACCTCCAACAAAATGAACATCGACCCCTATCTGCGAAAGAAGCCCCAAAGAGGTTTAACCCCCCCCTCCCAAAAAAAAAAAATCCAAACAAAAAATACGCCACCAAAAAATACCCAACAAAGTTCATGAGGTTAGATTGGGTATTACTTTTCTTGAAACAGGAAGTCACACTGTGTCTATAGTGTGTTAACAGCTTAGAAGGAGAAACAGGAATATGAGGAGCTATTTTGTTTTTATGGAACATCCTTTTTTCTCTGTACCCTATTATTGTACAGTTAATCCAATTATAGTTAACTGCAGCTGCTCATAAATGACTGATTTATAGCATCAAGTTTTCTAGTTTACAAAATCTGGATTTGTGCAGGCAAAATTTTTTGATATCTGTATGTTACTTCATAGAACTGAAAGGCAGAAAATTTGGGTAGTGTTAACTGGCATGCATTTTGTTTTTAGGGTTTACATTGTGAGGGATTGTGAGTTATACCAGATGTCTTCTGATTAAAAAGTAATGAGTAGGTATTGTAACATAGAGTAGCATGAAATTCATCCTCTGGAATTCAGTGTGCTCAGAATAAAAGGATGTTTAGTGATAACTGATTCAGTACAGTGGGATGCTGGTTTAAAGTTTGCAGTTTGCATTGTAATATTAATTATTCCTTTTTTACCCTTTGCATATTGTTACTAGACCTGTTTATGAATCAGGAAACTTTTTGCTCTTCCTATTCAAAACCAGTCATTGAATTATCCTATCAAATCACAGTTATTCTGAGGGCATAGAAAAGCGTGAAATGCTTGTTTATTCTGTAGCTATCCAAAGCTCATCTTCTGTAGTACGTCTTTATTGCATTTACTTTTATAACCATTAATAAAATACTGAAAACAGACCACACAAAACAATATTCCACTGCTGTGAGGAGGAGCTTCAAAACAAAAGTGTATGCTGCTTGAAAATTGCTGAAGGATCCTAAATGTTTTAGAGAAATGCTTCGAAATTTCTAGAAGTTGAAATGGAATATGGTGTGTGGAAAAAAAATAACAATGTATCATTTGTTGTTTTTTTTTCATTTTATTCAAACAAGATTTTGAGTCTGCTACATACTGATCTTTTTTTTTTAAGTTTCCCTAGCATGTTCTAGAGTAGCTGTAAGTATTTGGCAGGCAGATAAAATGATCATAGAATTTTTGTATCCTTGTAAAACAAGACTTAAAATACACTGAGGACTGCCAATATAAACTGTTTCTGGTTTAAGTAGAACTGTGCTTCAAGAAACAGTTTTATAATGGTTTATGTTTCATTTTTTTGCAACAGAGCTGGTCAGAATTAGCATAGTCATTAACTTAAGAATACTTCAAATTGTTTGGTTTTTTTTTTGAGGCAGAGCATTAGGTTCATGTACAAAAAAATGAGCTATTAAAAATTACACAAATCTTTGTCCTATGTTGTCCCTACTATTATGGGAATAGTGTTGATGCATTTTTCTTCTTTAGCTATTGTAAATTCCGAATTGCCTATCTTTAATTCTAGTGTCAAAAGTCTGCTTTGTAACGTGGTTAAATACATGACCAATAAGGACTTGCTGCACTGTAGGTCAACTTAAAATGTCTGCTTGTGCATTTGCTTTATGAAACTCTTTGACACTTGCAAAGTAAGAATATACTGTTTTTTTCTGTATGCAGTTTCTTAGTTGTAATCCTGTTTTTTGTTGTTATATATATATAGTATTCCAAATTTTATTGTATAGAATTAAATATGTGTAACTTCTTGGTTTTTACAGACAATTGAAATGATCGAGAAAGAGCAGAGGGAAGTTGAAAGAAGACCTATCACAAAGATTACTCACAAAGGAGAAATAGAAATTGAAAGTGAAACACCAATAAAAGAACAAGAGGAAGCCATGGAAATTCAGGTAGAAAAGAAAATATGGCAACAAAGTGTTTTCAGTTCATAGATAATATGCTTGTAAAGTGGTCTATGTAGGATTTTGTTTTTTAGATCTGTGATTATATGTTAGATCTGATTTTTCTTTTATCTTTACTTACTTCATGGTGGTTTTGTGTTTTTTCTATGTTGTGTCCATCACTGTATGTTGAATTCTGGCAACAGTAAAAAATATTCTTAATCTTACATATAAAATATTTAGGAATACCAATTAATTCTTTTAATGGACCCAGGGAATTAGAGACCAGTCAGTCTCACTTTATGTGCCTGACAAAATCTTGGAGCAGATTCTCCTGGAAGTCATGCTAAGGCACATGAAAAACAAGAAGGTGGTGGATGACAGCCAGCACGGCTTCACTAAGGGGAAATCATGCCTGACCAATTTGGTGGCTTTCTATGATGGGGCTACGGAACTGATGGATGGGGTAGAGCAGTTGATGTCATCTACCTGGACTTGTGCAAAGCATTTGGCACTGTCCCACATGACATCCTTGTCTCTAAATTGGGGAGACATCAATTTGACAGGTAGCTCACTCGGTGGACAAAGAACTGGCTGGATGGCCGCACGCAGGGTTATGGTCAATAACTCAGTGTCCAGCTGAAGACCAGTAACGAATGGTGTCCCTCAGGGATTGGTGTTGGGACCAGTCTTGTTCATTGTCTTTGTCATTGACACAGACAGTGGGATTGAGTGTGCCCTCAGCAAGTTTTCTGATGACACCAAGCTGTGTGGTTCAGTTGACAAGTTGGAGGGAAGGAATGCCATCCAGAGGGACCTTGACATGCTTGTGAGGTGGGCTGATGCCAACCTCATGAAGTT
>JASSUY010008608.1:0-32868 GCA_032466535.1 Forpus xanthops
GCCCTCCTCTGGACTTGTTCCAACAGTTCCATGTCCTTTTTATGTTGAGGACACCAGAACTGCACACAATACTCCCATATGGTACAGTGAGTGGCACAAAACAATTTTTCAGCTTTTGCAGATCCTTCAAGGAAAACAGTGAAACTCATTTTTCTACGGCTGTACTGTTCCTTAACGGAGTATGACATCATTAAGATTTCTTATTAACATGTGAGATAGCTTTATTTGAGACTTATGTGTGAGTACCCATTTCTCTATCTAAAACCAGCTAGAAAAATTATCACCATGAAGATATGGCTTCAGGATAATTTAAATAAATCTGTTTTTTCTTGGACACTCTGTAACTTGTAAGAATATCTAATGTTTGATGACAGGTCCCTTAACTGATAAATCCAACAATTACAAATACGATAGGGTTCTTCCACTAACAAGATTATAAAGCAAAGTAACAAAAGTTGTGAAGCATAACCATGAATATTATTAATAACAAGCATTAATCTTCCTTTCCCCTCTCAAAAATGAATGGCTTTCTTAGATGCTAAGGAAGCAAAATATTTTATTGTATTATTGCTGCAGCAGCACAAATGGTAGGTAGGAGAGTCAGAGATACCGTCTCTGCCTTCTTTTTTGCATGTGGATAATAGGGTGTTTGGCTACCTAGTGAACATCTGGAAAATTCTACAATTATTTTAAGGTTCATTTCAACCCTAATGTAACCCATCATGCACATAAGCAATCACCCATAACAATGCATTTTCTTTATGAACTTTCAGCAAGGTTTCAAATCCATTCTAGGTGCTACCTTAGGTACAATCAGCTTCCAAATCCCAATCCAAGGAAATGCTGGAATTAGATAATATAAACATGCTGTCAGTGCTCCCCTCTCCGAGTTTAAAAACTTCTATTTAACATAGAGCTATGCATTTGAAATATGATCTGTACAGATATCACTCTCTCACATTTTCATCTAGAGTTTAGTGAGAAGGATTTTCAGGGCCACAGAGGAAATGATGTAAGATTTTCTCCATACTTTTGTAGCCACAAGATAGCCAGCTGTTGGTAAATGTAATTATTACTCGTGCCTCCAAACCACAAGAAAATAATCATACTGTTTTCCTTCTACATGGTGAACACAGAGCAAGGGCCATAATCACTCCCTAAAGAAGTAACAGTGCATGTTGTGAGCACAATCCCATACTGATATCTCATCCCACATCCTAAAAGTACCACTTTCGAAATGAAAAAGAGGTTAACTCATTTGAAATTCAAAAAGGATGTTAGATGAATCCCTGCCTGATGCCTGGATCTGCTTGGTCTCGTATTTCTCGAATGATGGTGGGCACCAGAATGTTTTGCATATCAATGTTTCCCCTTCCTCCCCTCCTTCTTTTCCTATGCAATAGGGCCAGTATTTTCAAGTCCTGTTGCCAATGAAAGTGGTCTTTAACAACTAATAACTTTATTACTCTTCTTTCCATACACAGCTTCTACCATACAGGGGTCACCTGAAGAACATAATTCCCTCTCTCTACAAAATAAGCCATATAAGTATTTTATCAGGGAATAACATCTAGCTTCACTTTACCTGCATCTACCTCTCGTATTTGAAGAATCTCACCATTTCATGCTGGAATGTTACATGATTTAAATGGAAGTAAGAGTCTTGCGTGACATGATCGACTGCAAGGTGTCCCTGCCCAAACCATTCTATGATTCTTTAAAAATTCTTGAATGAGTGAAATCTGGTTGTCTGCTATTTTTTTTTGTTTTGTTTCTTGTTGCTTGTTAATTTATCTTTTTACTCCCAGTCCCTTTTTGTGATTCTGTTATAGTCCCTTACGTCTTCAGGTCAGCAGCTGTCATACTAAATGAATACAACAAAAGAAAGCCACAGTTCAGTGGAATGTCCTTTTTCTCCATTCCTGCTTTCTGCTAGCCTCATGTCTCACAGACTGTTTGCCCTAGTAAACTTTTATTTGTGGGTGCAAGGTGATGTTCTTATGCCACAGATTCAAAGCTTCTTACACACATGCTGTATAAAATATTATTCTTTATTGATATCCCTAGGAATGGGGTTTTGATGCCTGAAGCATATATATTTGGTTCAAGAAAAAAAAAATCCAGATCCATGTAATTATATTCAAACACTTCTTGCTTTTCTACTTTGCTGTTACCGCTTGCTCTACTACAGAGCACCACAACTGGATTTCATATTGATTCTAAGGATTTAATTTCCTTTCTTTTTAGTTAGTATCTTTTACCTCAAGAGTTTTTACATTCTCCAGTCTAATAGTGGCTCTTTAAAATAACTATTGGTTCTTCAGTACTGAATTTAAGTTTTACAGCAGCCATGACTTTTATCCCAAAGTCCTGCTCTGATAAAAGACTTCAGAGCTTCTTACTTGCATCCCTCTATGTCACTTATGTCAAAAACTGCCATTCCATTTGCATGCTCTAGAACTGAATGTTTCAAAAAGGCAGTCATTCAGGGTGATGAGACATCACTTTCCTTGTGCTCTATCCACTGTGACATTTGACTAGCTGAAGGTAGTTCAAGTCATCCATTATTACTACCTCATTAGGCTTAGTTGATTCTTTTATCTCCTCCAACGATTTGAACTCAATATCCGTTTCCTGATCAGAAGGCTCGACAGTCCTAATACTGTTCCCCCAGCTCCATGATCTAATCAGTTCTTCCTGCTCAGTTTACAGCCATGTACTAAACTCTCCTATTGATTTCTGCCATTCCAACATTATTTGGTAATGGCTACTATGTTAAGATCCCCCTTCTTCACTAAGAATTTCAAGTCATCTATTTTTTCTCTTACATGTCTCATGTTGGTATACAGACACATACAGGTTTTGTATGCCTCTGGGGAAACAGGGAGTTGGCCATGTCATTTTTTATTTAACTCTTAAGTCTGACACTGTATTAGCTTCCCAGAATTTCTCAGTTATCCTTCCTTCAGTTTTGCTGTACATTTCATTCTTTTCCCTTACATCTTTTGTATGACTGACATCATTAGCAGATGTCTTCAGAAAGTATGACCCTCATGTATCAGCTTTTCCTCAACTCCTGTATGAGTAACCATACTCATTAATTTCCTACACCAGCAATATATTTTCACTATGGTTTTGGACAGCCCCTTCCACAGAGGCTCTTCCTCCTGTGAAGCTCTGTGTAAGCATCCCAAAAGAAATCCTACTTCATGTCATCCATTAACTGAAATACCAAAGATCTTAAATAATGCACCTGCATATTAGACCAAAAGTGAGCATAAAAATGGTGAAACCTCACCAGGTTTCCTGGATAAATTTCCAGGATTCTTTTAGTGATTCATAATACTGGCACAGAATATATCCACCATAGCGAGCTCCTCTCAGGAATCCTATGACATTCTCTTATTCAAGTTCTGGCCTCGTCCTCTTCCTCTCTGAGCATTTACTCAGCAAACTGTTTCTGTGGCCAACATGAACCAGGCAATTAATGTTTTTATTAATTCGATTGCTAAACCATCTTACAAATTCATTAATGGAAGATATGATGCTGATATTCAGAGTAGCTCTCGAACTGATGTTTTACTTCCCTTAGCTCTTACTGCTACAAAGTAAAAATAAAAAGTCTTTGTTGCTAAATCAGCCATAGTATAATGCACAAAAGATATTAACTACTCCAGAATGCATTAAGCAATGAAAATAATTTGTGACAGAGCAGAAACACCTTTGTCACTGTCTAATCCTCAAACACATACTTACTCTTGAGAGTAAGTTCTAAATTCAATTTATACCTCACAGTCTAGGTAAATATGAGGCAGCTGCTAAATACGACTATATAAATCTCAAATGTTTTCATCAGAAGTATTGGAAAATAATGAGAGTAAAAGAAGGTACTTTTATTCTAATAGCAGAACATATTCTACTGAAGGATCAGTTTTTTAACTCTTGTGGAGAAGCAAGTACTTCAGAGGGGTGTATTAGCATATAGCATAATTAACATTTATAACGAATAGCAAGGAGATGAGAACAAATATTATAATTGAAGCCAAAATATACAAAAAAATGCAAGGACACAAGTTTGTAATTAATTAGCTGCACAAATTCACAGATCTTCAAGGCTGAAGACCTGACCCTGACTTCAGGGGGCTTTCCTGGTGCTCAAAAATCAGGTCCCTTTCTTCATGTGCCTGAGTACAGATCCCTGACCACCTCCTGCATCACTAGTCTGGAAACGTGGCAGAGTAGAAACTCTGTCCTTATTGGTTAAAAAAATACATACATTTTTCAGATGTGCTTTTTCCCAAGAACTGAAATGTGATTGCAAAACCACATTTTTGGTGGGTTTGAATGTGTAAATCCTACATTCACAGAAGTATTTAAAGAAAGATGGTTGGCCATACTGCTATTTGGATATGAAACCTGGCTCTTCCTGGTCTGAATTCAAAGCACTGGCTCCGGGATCAAAGAGTCTGTCTCCAGCTGGAGCATACCTTTCATGTACATCACTGATAACTCCACACTGATCACCTGGAAGATGCTATAGAAACAGATTGCTTTTATTACTGCAACAGGCTGAAATACTGACTGGCTTTGTTTCTTTCAGCCAGAATTGCCAGTAATTTACTGCTAGTAATGGTGTTATAAATCACTGGGTTTTTGATAACGTTTTTCCTATTTCGCATTATTACAAACTCAGTATTTAAATATTACATTTGCAGTTCTGTGATAAAAAACCATGGACAAACCTAATTACAAATATTTTTTAAAAATTCAAGTGATGTAAAAATAAAGTGGTTTGGATTGTACATGAATTACATGATTTTGGTGTCAAGAATGTCTCCTGAATAGCTTTCATTTTATTTCACTTCATTGTGATTTCTTTCTCATATTAGATGGCAAAATAAGTTTCCAGATGTTTTCTTTTGTGGAAACCTGCAAATGAATGTGTTTCCTACAGCAGTAATAAGCCAAGACCACCACGCCTTAAAGCACTATGTACCACAAATGGGAGGCTGCTGGGGAGAAAATACTGAGAACCTTTCCACTGCCAGTGTTTTCATCACAATTCTGTAAACATCTCATATGTTCATTATATTCAGGGATCATATCCAGACTTGCTTACAGAGCTGGCGATGATGAAGAGAAAATTCTGATGGCTTCCCTGGGGCTTTGTATGACAGATTATTCATAAATACCTTTTTGCCATTAGGTATAGGAATAAGTCACACACAGTTGCAACTCTGGACTGAAAAATGCGCTGAGGTGTTTGTCCAACACCTAGGAGAACTCTTATTTTAAAACGTATGATCTCTAACAATACTGAGTAGTAAGAACACCTTCAGTAGTTTTGTTATAGAAACCACGTGTTTCCTCAGAGGCATGCGTGTTATGGCAAGAATATATTTATAGAACAAAAAAAGAAATCTCAGTAGTTAGGAAGCCTCAAATAGTCACAAAATTACTGCTGGTCTAATAGTAAGCAAAGGAACCATTAAGAACAGCACTGTACCATCATGTTAATATATCACTTTGTTTCTGACAGTCCTTGAGGACCTCACCTGTTTCTCCCAGTACAAAGAACGCAGTCAGTATAGGTTTTCCAATCTTATATGCCATGTTGAGTTCCCAAGAGCCCTCTTTTAAATACTTCATCCATCTTTCACGTGCCGTGTAAGTGCTGTGGTTTATTTATACATCATGCATTGTCTTGTTAGAGGTAGTCTGTCAGCTCAGAGTACTTAGCCCTTCCCAGGACTGCAAAACTTGCTCATCCTTACAGGAATGTCACTTAACATTGGCACCTGCTTGGTACTGTAAAGTGCATCCAGGTGGGAGCATCTCCCTGCAGACCCTCAGCCTGCTGTAGGCAGAGATTCACCACAGAGCTCCTCATAAGTAGTTTATTCCCACATACCCTTGCATTGACCTTTGTAACCCTTTAGAAAAGGAACAATGATTGTGGTTTGAACTATGGCATTTTGACTTAAGTCAAAGGAGTGCAGCGGAGAAACACAGGCAGCCTACACTGCTAAACAGTATAGATGCTGTTCAGCTTGAAGGTTGGGGTTTCCTTCCTCAGTGCTTTATGTCCCGGTAGCAAAAGGAACTTTAACCAAGACAGACTCTGGCACATGAAGATCTTTCCTGAATTATGGTCTGCCCCATTAACACTTGCCTTTGTAACAAAAGCATCTAAGAGAAGTCCTAACTGCGCATAGACCAAGGACTTGGGATTCAAGAATGCTGCTTGCCAGACTTGCAAGGGGAAACATACTTAGCTGGAAAATAAGTTTCCCACTTGGTATCAGTATCTTCCACTCCTTTCTAGCAGTTTGGTACTTAACTATTATTAATTTTTCCATTATTAACATTTAATTTCATGAGTTTTATTACCTAACCATAAAATTTCTCTCCAAGTTGAAGCAAAAAGAAACAAAAGCCAGGCACTGTATTTCAGAGCTATGAATGTACACATAAAAGAAGTGATTTTATTTCAGAAACTATCCTCATTTAAAGAAAAGGACATAGTTTTGAAAATGCTACTTTCCACAGTCAATAATGTGCATTAGATGCTCTGTGGGAATTCAACGGAAAAAGCAATTAGTATTTGAATATATATATAACTTTGAGCAAAACCAATACAAGTTTTTAACTACAATGCTTCCTATGAATACTGCAGTGCTTCCAGTCTTCTTTTGCTTTAATACTCCTATGCCATTAACCTTAACAATGAAAATACACGACCTAAATTTATAAAACACAACAGAAATATTACAGTTTTAAGTGCTAATGCACAGACTTAACAATAGCCTGCAGTAATGTCACTGGCTATTAGATTATAGATTTTATTGATATTGCCATAATGAAATCTTATTCTGCTGGAAAGTACACATCAATTGCTCAATAGAAATGAATCTTAGGAAAGCACTATTCATTTCCTTAAGCATAGAAACATTAAAAAACTAGGAAGTTTGAACTGTGCTCCTAAAACCACAGAGAACCTGATAAAACATTAAATTTGCATTTCTGCACTGATTTTCCACATCCTACTCCCATTCGTGGTCAGACCTGGCATACAAGAAGCCTGAACTTTGTTTTGCCCTGTCAGGACACCCCAGAAAGCAGGTACCAGGGTTAAATCTCAACAAATGGCAAGAACATCAATTCCATGTGGAATTACCATGAACATTATCCTCGAAAACTTACATTCAGGCAACTACATGCTGAATATAAGCCCCATCAAGCCCCTTCTGACATGCTTTGTTCCTGTCTGTTCCCAGCACAATCTCCAGGAATCTGGAGAGTTCACAGTGTCTATATAGAGACAGAAGCTTACATGCTCTCCAGCTTCATTCCTATTACAGATCAGTTGACTAGAGCACACAGCTGCTGAAACAAGTTGACTAAACACTGAATTCTTTGCTTAAAAACTTGCACTAGTTTACCTAATGGCATTAAACAGTTCACCCAGGCAACAAAGTATCTTCAAACATTCTGATCTATTTCAAAAGTTATACCCAACTTTAACTCCTCAACCCTGTTTTGGGTTTCTTGTACCTCAATACCAGTACTTCTTGTGCAATATCACATAAGTTAATACTAGGATTTGATAGCATTAGAAGCGGAACTGACAGTAATCTCTCGTGATGGAAGAGTGTATTTCCCAAACATTTAAACCTAAGCAGATGTTCAGTGTAACGTAATTGGAACCGCTATTTGTACATGTCTACATACGGAACCATTTCAAGGCCTTCATACCACCATCAATTTGCCACATTTCACTGTACCTGAGCTTATTTGAAGCAGGTTGCAAAGCATTAACATTTGCCAGAAGAAATATCTTGTGTCAAGCCAAGAGCACTACTCTGAATATTCACTTTGTATAAGACCTTTCATTAAAACTAGTGCTGTTTAAGCAATTAGAATCAAACAATACCAAATGTACAGAAGTGAAATCTAATAAAATAAAATAAGAAATATGTTTTAAGAAAAGAATTGTCCTAGCCTTTCAGCTCTTTCGCAGGATTAGATCCAACCTGGGATAAATTCAGTTACAACACAAAAGCAACAATATGGTTTGGGCCTTCTGATTAAAATGCTACTAGCTTATTATATTGCACGTACTTCCTAAAAATGACAAATCTATCTAATCAACTACAGTCCTGTAAAAGGATTCTCCTTCTAGAACTCCTTTTGCACAATTTATCTCTTGAACTCTTTAATATTACATGCAGACCAGAAGTTTGCGCGCATAACCTCACTTGTACATATCAATCCAACTATTGGTTATACTGCCTAGATTAAAAAGGGATCATTATAGAATGCTGTAGAATAGAACTGAATAAGATTTGGCTGGTGAATGAAATCAGCCAATTACTATCATCATGTGGCTATATTTTGAAGTTATTTTCATTTATCCAATTGATCACCTGCTATTCAAGATACCAGTTGGGAGAGTTTAACATTAAAAAATTAAAAAGTTATAATAAAAAAAAAATCATGATTTCAACATTTCCATACACTTTACTTCAAATTTACATATGAAGAAATGGCTTTACGGGACAGCTAAGAAGTTGCATCTTTGTGCTCATTTATTCCTTAGTCCCCTGAAGGCATTACAGCTGCCAGTATTTGAGCAAAAGCTGGTTTTTGAAAGATGACTACTGCTCACTGCACTCAGTCCATCCTCAAATTACAATAAACCCGAAACTATCAAAACACATTTGCCACATAAAATTCATTTACAGTTACGACTTGTACTGACTGCAACGGCATATGTGACCCTGTGAGATAGTGAAGACAGTCAAAGCAAGGACTTGTCACTGAAAAATGAACTCACATTGTGGGATTTTTTGCTCTGCCATGCACACATTTAGTGATTTTAGAAACTAACCTTATGAGCCACATTCACCTCAACTACCATTACGCACTTGACTGACAATCACAAGATGGTAGACAAATTACCCTCATTATAGGCAACAGAAAGGCACTTCAAGAGGGTGATTATGACTCTGATACTTAACTACGATTATCATTACTATGATTATGATGTTACTCCATTAACCATGAAGTAATCTTACAATAACAGCGTAACTATCTCAAAAATCTCAAATACTTAGTTTCACCTGAGATGCATTCAGAACTGTGTACATCCATTGCTCATCTGTAAAATGTAGGAAATAACATTTCCACAATTTTTCAGAAAAATAAGAGGCACATGGGACACTGAAGGATACACAAGGGATGTAGTGTTGGGCTCATTTCAGATCAGTGGGCATAAGTCATCTGCCTTCTGATTCACAGCAGCAGAAGCCAGACAGGCTGCCAAAATGAATTTGCACTATGTAATAAAATCCTCAGTATTGCTGAAATTCACTGTCACTGCTCCCATATATCCATCGACACAGATGTTCCTTATCAGTTCTTTCCTTTTTATATATAACAAAACATTCAAAGCCTTAGAGTCAATATTCTGTGGGTTGAAGGAAAAAGCAGTAAATGCATTCAGAAAATGTGACCTGAATAAGTGGTAAGTGTATGAGGTGTAAAAGGACAACTCAGATGTGTGTATAATCCAGGTTTCCCTTTCAGCATTGAGAGATGCTCTACCTTTAGTCACGGCTTTTTTGCTTACAGGCAATTGACAGAGCCCTCTTGCACTCTCCCTTAATCCATCAACACATACTTGAAAAGAGATACTCCATCTCCAGAACAAATTTGGAGTTTTTTCAAGTAAGACTCACGGAGACAGCTTACTTATTTCTCTTAAATAAACACATCACTCAAGAAGACAACATCAAAGACAGCAGAGCTGTCATAAGTCTGATAGTTGATTTTTGTTATCAGTACTCAGCTCAGCTACTTGAGGCAACAAAATCTGTGCTGAACCCCATGAAGGTAAACCATGCTAAGCTGAGACAGTCTTCAAATTTAAGGAACATTGTACCCTCCTCCCCCTAAAACATGATAAAAAAGTTCCACATATGTAGCTGAAACCCAAATGCAGCTACAAGATATTTAGCTTATATATACCTTGCATTTGATTACTAACTTGTAAGTGCCTCATTTTGATTGCAGTTTAATATGGGAGAAAAGCAAATGAGGTAAGAATTCAATCTGCTCTGAGGTAGCTCCACAGTGTGAACCGAAGGAAGGTAAATGGAGATTTGCGTCAAAAGCTCTAAAATGCTAAAGTAAATGCACCTGCAGTTGCTTAAAGATTCACTGTAATTAAGTAGCAATAATTTTACTATGATAAATATGTCACTGGGGACCTGGTCAAGAAGATACGCGATGTAACCTGGGGCTGTATGATGATTAGCAAGCAACACAACATACCTTGCTTCCACTGACACAAACAGGAGTCAGAGAAAACCACAAAACCTCCTGGGGTACTGCTATTCAGTCAGGTTTTGTATTTTAGCCTGGTAACAGTGAATCCCAGATAGATATCCATAGCTGTCTCTTAAAACTGGAGTAGTAAATACATTTTGGTCAATACCCTTCAGTTATTTAGGTACAAATTCTTAGTGACAGACTAAAGACATCTTTCAAGCATGCAGAATGTTTTTATTTCTACTGCTGCCTAGTGATGTTTGACTAACATGATTTTATCACTGAAGCTAGCTCCCTGCATTTTTCTCCTGAAGCACTCATGCTTCTCTGTTTGCAAACACTGTCAGCGTTTGAAACTGGTATTAAGTTCAAAAACAATTAATTGTTCAAATTCCAATTGAAATAGCATGTTTAAAACATGTTAGTGCTTTAAAACTGCTTATTTCTTTTAGAAAACACAGGAACCCCTTAAGAACCTCATCTTAATCCAGCTCTTCTCAGAGCAAATTTCTAGGAGGAATGAATCTTAAAAGCAAAAAACCCTCTTCTTTCCATACCAGCAGAAGCGGTATAGTTTTATTTTTCAGATTCACAAAACAGTACTGATTTTGACAGATTATGATCCAAAAAAAAAACAAACCCACAAACCTTATTATTTTAAAATTCATTGTTTACATAGAAAACAACACAATAGCTCATCAGCCTCATAATACTGCGCAGTACTGAGATGTCTTTAGAACTGTGTTTTTCTGCATTTGCTAAATAATGCCAAGATTAAATGAATTTGAGAACATGAAAACCATATGTTAAAATTTGACAGTTGTGATCAAACGACAATAGAGATCTGTTAGTTCTGCCTTTAACTTCGTAAATATGTGTTAAAAATGCTTCTCAAAATCATCACAAGGATTAACAAAACACTCTAACACATGCAAAGATGCAAGCCTAAAACTCAGCAATTAAAATTACTATTAATAGTGTTATCAAGGAAGAAAAAGAACATAGAGGACTCAAACTATATCTCAAAAATTCAGTAGCATAATTCATATTTATTAATTAAAGAATGAGTTTCAATCAAGAACTAAACCAAGTTCTCTATCCCTATTAGCTTTAATTTCCATTCATTATGACACTGAATGGAGGTTTTAGAATTTGATCTTCTAGTTTTAACATTTCTCTTAATCTCTGGATACCACCAGAAAATATGCAATACTTCACAATCCTATCTTCTGCTTCTTTGCACTTATATCTCAGAGTAGTTTTACCTGTTCATGATGGAAGAATCTTCCACTTAATGGTCACTATAGATCTGACAGCAGATACAGCATTTGGGGCATAATCCTCATGGCATAAAGGCCACAGTCAGTCTTATTAGTGGAGCCACAGACTGAGTTTAAGACAAACGTGGAGCTGTTTTCTCATCAAGAAGTGCTCCCAATCTTAGCAGAAGAGCTCAACTTCATCACATTTAAATATACTTGTCAACTAATAGGTTCTAGCAGACATATAATTATCTCTGTAATGCTCTTTGAAATTACCTGAGACTTTTCTCTTACACATTTCATTGTTTTTACTTGTATACAGAGTTTCAGAAATGCACTTTTATGTACAGTGTATTTTAAAGATGCATTTAAGCCTTGAAAAAGGATTAGTAGAGAGACATCATTCTGAGAAAAAAAAGAATTGCTGTTCCCTCAGCAATCTGAGGAATCAAGAGAAAGCCTGTGTTGTTCTGCAGCATGGAAATTACAAGGCTGACTACCAGTGGTGGCACTCTCTGAGGGACAGAACAAGGATCTAGAGGAAGGGCAGGCATCCCCATGACTCCAGCCTGCTAATACCTGCCGGTAGTTAGTTTAATACATTACCATGACAAGGTCATGAAGGAAGTTTATGGTTGTTCCAGAAATGTTTTACTCTTAGAGAAGAGGTCTCCAATGATATAAATCAGGAGGTAAAAGAAATAAAATAAAATTGAAATCATTTGGATAATATGCAATGAATACGTTCTTTCTAAAAGTGGTGGCATTCAAGTGCTGTATAAGAGAAAGCTCCAGTTCAAGACTTTTCTTCTTGCCCTAGGTCAATTTAACTAAAATGAATACTTACCAAATCACGCTGATTCTCTACATAAACTAATTTCACTATGAAGAAAGAAAACCCTAATGCAATTTTTGAAGCTGCATGAATACAGAATGTACATACATGCTTTTTAACACTTTCCATTGCCATACACACACCAATTTGCCTATAATTCAGCTTGTTTAGGAGGATAGTACTTGTGCTAATGTGGCCTTATTAATAAGAGCCAGAGACAACTGCTATTTTAATTCTATGAATTCTTGCAAGGTTCTTTAAAGCACTGAGGAGAGGTTTGAATGGAGAACCAGAAAAGAAGTGAGAAATGAAGTAGGCACATGGTTTCCATTTGAGGGGATGGAGTCTGTTATGAAATTTACTTGACTGCTGCAGGCAATATTAGAGGATTAAATGGAAACTGGCTGAACCTTAGCTTCCAGTTTATAAAGAGCATTCACTCTATAAAGTTTCCTTATAGCACCTTTTTACATAATGAGCTTTAACTAAATTCTGTCAGCACGGAAAGTGGTTCATATGGTTTAAGATGTGCGTTACTTCAGGAATTCAGAAGCCTTTCCTTTCAAAGGCAGAGAAGCAGCTTTAAAGGAGGGCTTGGGTCTTGAAGCAGTACAAGACGCGGTATCTTTCCCATGTATCATGCTTTCAACTACAGACTTGAACAAATCTAAGACAGGATGTTGATCTTATTAGCTGCATTTATCTTTTACCTGATTATTCATACGCTATTGTACATAAACTTCAGTACCTTCAAAAGTGTGAACCTTCCTGATAATACTATAACTGGCATGAAAAGTAGTAAGGACAAATATATAACATGCTGTCCTTTATATTTCATTTTTCTTACTCTTCAATTTGTTTTATTTCTGTTTTAGGCTCAGAATGTTTTTATCTATAATGTTTTTTTTCTGAGAGCGACTTGACCCACGAAGGCGGCCACCTTCTTGTTTCTTCTTTTTCAACCTTAGCAAATTTCTAGCAGGCTCAAGCTTAAGTACCACTATGTTATGAAGTAAAAAACCACGAGTATATCCGGCATCAAGATACATTCCCCTCTCCCCCCAGCCACCTAAATTATTCTAAATAATGGGCTTTGAGCAACCTGGTCTAGTGGAACCCCTCATGGCAGGGGGTTGGAATCTGGAGATCTTTAAGGTCCCTTCCAACCCAAACTATTTTGTGACTCTATGATATTTTCTATAGTTCTGCTTATAGAAATACTGGAATATATTGTTGAAGGCACTCTGCAGCTACAAAAATTCTGTTGCCTGCCTATGTAAACATAAAAGCTTAAGAGACTTAATCACTCAAATACCTCTAAGAATGTAAGTAGCTTTATCAATGCCAAATTTTCCAGGAACTCAAAGTGGTTATGCTATTTACATGTACATTTGGACCTGAGGTTGTATTTTAAGATACAAATTTAAAATCAGTACAGTTAAATCTTATTCTTTCTAACCAGAAATTGTGGGAATCTTTAAGTCTTCTAGAAGTAAAGAAGTGTTTTTAACAATGTTGCCCTTCTGCAAATAGCTCCTTTTCCAAACCATAGTTCAAACCAAAAGGATAAAAAGAACAAGTTCTGTGGTCAAATGAAGTGCTCATTTCAATAGAAAACTGAGTACATTCATGCTCTGATGAAGCATAAATTAACGTGGTCTCAAAATATTACTTTGAGATGAAAGGTCAAAAATGTTCTGAACTGTCCCAATCTAAGCGTCTGCAAAGGAATACTATGCATAATTTTTCTTTTCTCAGATGAGCTGATCTGAAGATTTACCAACCAGTTCAGGTCGAAAAATACCACCATCTGGCAAGTCCACTATTCATATGAACTTCTCAAAGTATAGTACTCTCCTTATAAGCATTAATCAAATGAAAACACTGAAATACTTTATAAAGACCATGTACTTAATGTCATTTGATTAATCTATGAACATAGGTAAGGAAGGAAGGCTATTATAAGGTAAAACATAGATAAACATGTAACATTAAATCTGATTTATACTTAATACAGAAGTCAGCATGGCAAAAATTAAAACTCTCTCTGAACAAAGGGATTCCAACAATGCAACAGGTGATAGTGAAAATGGAATCAGCCACAGAAAATGATAACAACAAATGCATTCTTCTTTTGTTTGTTTGCAATTTTGCAGCCAGAATTATCTCCTTAAACTCCATCACACAATTAACAAAGTTCCTCGCATACTAACTCAGCAAAGGGGGGAAGAATCAATTTTACAAGTGCAATATAAAATGTGATATTTATACTGTTTTCCGGCAGTAATCAGCACTGTCTGATGTGTAAGTAATTTGCTGAATGCCAAAGACACTCACGTCTGGCTAACAGTTGTTGGCTGATTCTGCTGAAAGCTCTGTGTCAGGACAGGAATCTGTTTGTGGTAAAAGGGGTCGTGCAGGAAGGTAGGCAGCCTGCTTCCACATACTGCACTCATGATGCCTCTTCACAGCAACCACATTTTCCACTTTGGACCCCTGGTTTAAGAAGTCCTAAAACCTCCACTGAGGGTACACAGGGGGAAGAGGATATATTCCCTCCTCAAAGTCCCAGTTCTCAAAGTCATAACGTAATCAAAATGAAAACACGATGAAAATCACTCTCTTAGCTAAAATAATTATTGGTTTTTTTTAAGCAAACTAATAACTGTACTTTGTGTTTCTTGCCCAAAGACCTCAATATTCTCTGCATTAGATAAACAAGCCTCAGGTAACCTAAGTACTACCTATTTCTATTGGGTTACGAAGAGACAGTGAAATGAAGGGATATGAAAGCAGATACCATGTGTGCTGCTTCAGAGAAACCCTGGGAAAGAGCGATGGCACTAGCTGAACCATAGCTGCCTCCTGCCAGCTGTTTAACAGGGGTGGTGGGTCAGCATGCAGGATGGAAGAGCACAGCAAAAGGGAGACTGACCTCTTCCCAGGTCAACTCCACCTACTGAGCATAAAAGGGAAGTACCAACCACAAACCCACTAATCCTCTTCTCCTCCCCTTTTCTCTGATGCCCAGCCTGGAACACTGATAAAAGGAACAGTGATATAATCATCCTGGTGAAGGAACTGCTTTATGCCCTGTAAAAATGCCACTGGAGTGTATTGCAATCCAGCCCTCAATCCCATGCCAGAGGCCACACAGGAACTGTAAGGCACAAGCTGGAAACAACCCCATGTTTCCCAGTACAGAGATGTAACTCTTGATCATAAAACTATCCTTTCTTCTTCCTTAATCCTTTATTTTATTTTCAGTAATGTGATAGATTCTAAGCTACCTCATAGCCCCATTAGTGCTGCATGCCAGTCCCCTGCCCATCTGTGGCAGACTGCCCTGCAGTCCTGAAACCACTTCAGATGGCACTTTTTCAAGCCACGCTAATCAAGATGAAATATCTCTCAATTAATCATCCCTCTACAACCTGCATTCCAGTCCCACTCCATAATTGACAATTACTTGCCCATTCTTCCTCACAAAGCCTAGAGTAAATTGGATAATTTTAGCATTTGTTTTATTTTGACTGTTCCTAAATTTAACGTGGGAAACTCTTTGTACCCTCCCCCCCCCTTCCTGTTTTGGTGAAACAAGTTAGTTAGAACCAATGTCTTCACAATTAAATTTTCAACAACACATCGGAAAGGGCATTGCCTCAACTGTTTACTGATCTCATTATTACAAAAAGCACGGGCTTATGTCTGGCCCTTTATCATACTTTCTCTCATGATTTTAAAATCAAACAACATAGTCAAAAGATGATATTTAAGATAAAGATTATATATTAAAGCCTTCTCTCCAATTTCTTCCAGATCAACATGTTGCAAAGAATTTCCCTGTTCATATTAAACACACATGAAAACATTTGCACTTATGATTAGGAATCAGCTCTTGACCTTCTAAACTTGTATTGTTCCCTGATGAATGCTCTGGTTCTAATTCCCCAGAAGGCCATGACCTGCTGCATATCCAAGGTCAATTAAAATGAAGTCCTTTAAGCTTTTTCATATGAATTCTAACATGTTTTTTAAGAATTACAGGCTCAGATTTAACCTCGTGCTGTGTAAGATTTTTCCAATATGGGCATCTGGTTGTTCTGAGCAGCTGAGTGTACTGCATTTTCTATCATTCATTCCCTGCATGAAGCACCCTTCTGGCTTATCACCTTCCCCTTCATCACTCTCTCTTGGAATCAGAAGAATGATAAGCATTAGAAATCTGGTCAGCCATCAAGGCCATTGCCTACTTAGGCCAACCTGCTTCTTACAGAGCTGTTCATGCTGAAGTTTTCCAGACTCATTTCCACCTCCTCTGGTTTCATTCATAGGGTAATACTCAACAGCTCTTCTCTTGGTATTCAATCTGCATTTTCCCTTTCAAAACCTACTGTCACTCAGCCACAACTTGACTATCCCCCATCTCACTTGCTGCTTCTGCCCAATGAGTGCACTCTATTCACACAAATAATGCAGGAGAAAGTAAGACACAGAAAAGACAAATACAGTAAATTATGAAAAACAAAACACAAATAAGGTACAAGAGAGCCTCTAGCTGGGAGACTTCAGATGATGTCAAGGGAGGGGAAAAAAATCCCCCAACAACCAGAATACAGACCAGAATCAGCGAACACAGCCAAGAGGGAACTGCCAGAACTGACGTCAATGACCCAGCTGGGAAATGCACAGGTGATTAGAAAGGAAAATAGTCAGGATTGTGGGAATGGGCTATGATTCTTGAAGAGAGGCAGCTGGAGCTCAGAGCTGCAGAAAGAGGGTATGTAAGGTAGAGCTAGCAGAGAGCAGTGAAGAGGTGGGACAATTCTTGTCAAATAGCAGGCCTTTGTCATGGTAAAAAAATCACCCCTGAACACACACAGAACAGGCAGCCAAGTGAAGCTCCACTGGAAATGCTACCGACCCCATGTGACAAACTAGGGGACCGGAACAAAAGAGATTTCTGTTATCCTAGTGAGATTCAAAGGCAGAAACACTGATTATAACGTGCTCTTAGAGTAACAATGAAGAACATGGAATGGTAATTATTACATGCAGCAGGATTTGGAAGGAGAGGCAAGATCTTTTATCAGTTCAACTGATGTAGCCAGAAAAAACAAGCAAGCTTGCAAAAACTCAACACCTTTTTTTTTTTTTAAATTGTAATTATTAGATCTCGTAATTGGTTTATGAATATGTTAGTGCAGTGTTCTTTCCAGTGTTACATCTATTATCTAAAAGAAGGCTCCTAGCTTGATAGAAGCATTACCTGACTCATCCTCTTTGTACATTTCAGGTAAGATTGTGGCATCACTGACCACGAAGTGTCAAAGACTTCAGCAATGTTAAAAGTGAACCGACTAATCTGATGCATTTTTAAACCAAGTCTTCTATTTGAATATGAATTTTCCAGCTCACATGAACATTTTCAAAATTCATCTTTTGAATGAAGCTTATCCTGGACTAAGCAATCATCTGGAAAAGCATACAGAATACCTTTTCACAAAGGAAAAGCATGAGAATAAAGAAGATCAGCAGGATCACTATGCATTTATCTGTGTATTTAATATTAATACTGCGTTTTACCTGTAGAGCACTTAAATACCAGGGATTTAATAAATTAGTACCTTAAGTACTAGGATTTATGAACATTTTTAATCTGTAAATTAACATCATGGGAGTAAGGAGAATCTTCCTGTGCAATCACACCACAAGTTTGTTACAAGTCAGGCTGGCAATAACACTCCTGATACTGAGGAATGTCTGTACATACTCAGCTGGGATGCAGGTGTTCAGCTAATAAAACAGAAATAGAAATCTGACAGTTAGGCAAAAAGTTACCAGATGTTTCAAAGGAATAATTAGGAGAAGAAAGGAGAGAGGTGCACTGATACTGGGAAAAAGAAAACTCCATCATCTTTGCTTGCCTGCTATTTTGAAAGTTTACATAGCAAGAATTCCTCTTTATGTTTTAAAACAAGCAAGGCACTATTTGCAGCATACTGTATACAAAAAGGAAAAAAAACACAGACAAAGCATCTAAAAATTGCTGCAGAACTGCAGTGTTATAAAGCAAGTAATTTTAAAGATGTGCAATCGAGATGGAGGGAAGTTAATGGTTCAGTTTGAAATGTGCTGTGTGATGAAGATTTCAGTTGCTGTAGATGTTCAGCCATGGATACAAGACCAGCACTGATCAATTCCTGCTTCTCTGGTCAATCACAAGTTTAATAAAACTCAGGGTTGAAATCTGATTGTATTTATACTCACACAGCACTGGAATAACCCACCTGAAATTATCTCTGAATTTAGCCTAGACTAGCAAAAACCTATAGCTCCACATTCCTAAGTCCCCAAAATTTGCTCCAAGTACAAGCTGCAAGAGCATATAGATTTTATGTGGCAGCTTCACCAAAAACCTTTACAGTTTAGAACTCTGGTCCCCCAAGCACTTCTGTTGCTTCAATAACCATGCCTTTATCAGACTCATCAAAGCTGCTGTCCAGCGTGAGGTTGCTAGCAACTATAATGAAGTGATGATGCTGTTGATTTCCTTATAGCTAAAGATTTTCCACTGCTAGGCAGGTGACTGCAATTTCCATCACATCAGGACAATTACTTTTAAGAACGGAAGGAAGCTTCGCTCTCCCTCCTTTTCCTCTACCCCTCCCAGCTTAGGTTGCACATCACGATCCACAAACTTTCAGAGAATACTTTGCTTGTGATTCTCAACAGAACCGGTACTACAGGAAATTGAACTGCGAGACAGAGAAGGATTTTTTAAAGGAAACTTTCTTTGAAAACCTAAGGCTGGGAAACAGATCATGGAAAATACTGTGAATAAGCTCTTATTTTACCTTTTGAACAGGGAGATGATACTATGGGTCCCTGTAAAACAGGTTTTCAGAAACAAACCTTAAAGCATGTTAAAAAAAATAGGGGTTTATTTGGTACAAAAAAGAAGTTGAGAAATAGATTTTACTTTGTGAACACAGCAAATCTCCAGAATATCATAGTATTTTCATTCTTACTGAAGAATTCTCTTTTATATTGTGAGCTCCCTAAGCAAAAACTCAAAACATCGAATCTGTAACTGAAATCATTTCCCTCACAAAGAAGAAAATGAAGTTAAACAATGAAGGCATAAGAATCCAAACTCGTGCCAGGCACACAAGTGTGCAGACTATCAGCTCTAACTATTATCATAATTCCTTCTTTTTCAGTTGATTTATTGAACCACATCACAGCTTCAAGAATTATAATGGTGGTTATCTAAAAATGGTTAGAACAAATACGGTGTCATTCATCTGTTCTGTTTTCATATCCTGCCCTAAAGAAAAGGATGATAGCTTCTTGGGAAGTACGCTGTCCTTGAAATGGGATTCGTCCCCATTTGGAGGCAAGGCCCACTGAAAAAGCTTCTCTCACTGATTCAGCTGCTAAATCAGTTGTATGTAAACAGGACCCTTTTTTTCAAGTACTGTATCTGAGACTAAATTACTTCCTTTGATGAGTGGTTAAGTACATGGAGCGTACAGGAATATATTAACTGCCCCATATTCTCTTGCCCTTTAACATACAACTTCAGGGCATAATTAAATTTAAAAAAGCTGGGAATACTGCTGGATATTAGCATAAAATATTATTTTCTGTAAGTTAGCCACAGTATTTGAGTGATTTTTTGCAAACTCATTTAGCTTGGTCTTCTTATAAAAGTAATTGGAGAACATGCATATGACTTACATTTTAAAATCTGAATTAGTTATCCAAAATGGGTTGCCATAAAGGCATCTAATTTCCACAAAGCAGTTCCTCTGCATTTTCTTAGTCTATGGTAGTCTACAAATAAGACTTTTAGAATTATACTTCCATCTCTTTTGTAAAGCATTTTTTTTGTTCATTGAGAGTTCTAATTCCTTTACATTTATAACACAAGTGAGCAGGATGAAGTCACAGATAAATATACATACATGAGATAAACATCATATGGTTCTGAAAGTAACCAAGTTATGCCATTTTACAAGGGAAGAACAGTTCAAGTATGCCAAGATGATGTAAAATGACAGATTTCTAACACTATTCCCAGAACAGGTAAGACTTTTTCAAGATGTTAATCAAAAAACCTCAGCACATGTCCCATGTATTTTCCTATGAACTATTAAGCCAATCCTGCTTGAATTTGAAACTGTAACCTCAAAGTCACATTTCCGAAACTACGTCAAATTCTGGACCCTGGAATTCTACAGCAAAATCTCTACGGACTTAAATGAAGTCACATTTTCACCTTCATGTTTACTTAATACTATTACGTGCTGCATTTCTAGAGGGTTGTACTTCTGATACATCTACTGACACCTGCTTTTTAAACACACTTCACTTATTAATACAGCAATTTGAAGAATATAAGATTGCTACATCTGGGACTTAATTCCCCTTCCTCTTTTACGTCTAGATATTGTTCTTGTGCAGTTAGTGAATGCTTGAGCTATTTAGGAGATTTTACTGCTAAACACAGCATATCAGCTTCTCTAACATTAGAAAGGAATAAAATGTTTCTTCTTTATGAGGCAAGTCTGGTTAATCCATTAAGAATGTACTTTAAAAATCACTTGAAGCCTATTTTCCTGGAAAGTGATCAATCAGACTGTGTGACAGATTTTAAACCCAGTGTTTGCATACAGGCTGAACTAAAAGCAAAAGGCAGAAAGGCTTTTCCTGCACTAACAGAACAGTTAAAAGTTGCTTTGGTTTTTATTAAGGTGGTAATGTTTGAACAATGGTTGGAGGACATTAATAACATATTTTTTACAATGGAACTCCCACAACTGTGAAGATTAAAATCATGTGAAGTCTATGTCAAACAGGGACTGTGACAATAATGAATATTAAAGCTGAACCACTAAAAATATAAATCTTCAAACCTAAGGTCTTTTTGAAGAATGGGGGACACACAAAGTGGTATTTTGGTAAATCAGATACTTACACTCCAACAGGAATCCATTCCTTGAGACATGTATATGAGAAAGAATCCTACCACCAAATGCTAGAACAAGCAGTTTAGAAGATTCAAACCCATTTCCTCAGAAAGCAGTAAGATACTTGCTATTGTGTTGAAGTGGATAATGTTTACGGAGTTCTGTTCCCAGCTTTTCTTATTCAAGTAAACTTCCACTGAAGGCAATTAGAAAGCACATGTGAGACAATAACTCAGGTACTGACCTCAAACCTAACCTTTTGGAAAAATGATTCAGGATCCCTGACTCAGTGTAATGACAAAACATGACTTGAATGGGATCCCATTCTTATTCCTGGTCTCTTCAGTTTTTAAATATGAAGATAACATTTAAAAGACAATTTTAATCTGCTACGAATCGTTTTCATGTTGTGACAAAGTAGTATTATGTAATACTGGAAAAAAAAAAAAAACACAGCTTTTATATTTGTCCTTAAATGGATTGTTCAATAGCACAATAATAGTAGCACCATAATATCATAATTTTGTCATCATGACTAATGGCGGTATCAATTAAAAACATCTGTGACCATAAAAATACAGATTATGACAGTTGTATATTGTCTACTTTGAGTAGTCAAATCCTTGTCTTGTCAAATCTCTTCTTTGAACACAGGGTTAATATAGCACAGCAGCAGCAGTGAAGTGCCAACTTTATACTGGATAATCATCAGCTACCATGATGGGAGTTAACCCATGGGGGGTACCAGATTTAAAGTACCACTAGTACAAGAAGCTATAAGAAACCAACTTTTATCAGCTCAATTGGCTTTGACACATACAAGATGTGAGAGAAAAATTATTGTATCAGGACAGTACTGGTCCCTTCAGCACAGCTTTCCGTGATTACAATGAAAATCCCAGCTGTCGGCTGTTCCATAGAGAAAGCTACTACTGAAAACTTGCTAAAGTACCCACTGTTTGTCACAGTTAAGTGAAACTTTGAGCCAAACACCATCCTAAACATGAAGGAAAACCTGCACGTATAGTTGTCAGGAGCACAGGCTGAAGCAGAGACCAGGCTTCCTCATCCCTAACAGTTGCAAAAACAAACAGACCCCACACTTCTGCTGCAAATGGTATCAAACAGACTTGGTAAACAAAACTAAAGACTCTACCATAAGAAGAGAATGAGCGAAGACAAAAGAGATTTCACTCACAATGAAAGAGATACAGCTGCACTGGAAGTGTCACCATTCATCACCTTAAATTCATCATACATGGATGTTATGGGCCCAAAGCAGAGTGCAAAAAATAGGTTGCATGGTTATTTAACCCATGTTTCCTAGTAGTAAAGTGAACAGCATGAACTCATATAAACAGACATAGCTGAAATACTGTAGCTGAAGATGTATATTAGTCACTGTTAGGCTGGAAAATACATGATTGCTTATGTGTAGTATTGAACACCTGTAGTAAAAAGAACTACCTTTGATTACTGTAAGTGAACTGAGTGCTGGCAGAAGATGCCAGACTCTTGGAGATATGTGATATGATGATATGGATATGATATAGAGATATGATATGGATATGATAAACATGCTTTGTTTATCCACAGAAAGGAAATCCACCCTGGATACACAGGTTCCAGCCAACTACCGCCCAGTATCAAGTTTCCCACTAGCAAATCCACAGAGAAGCTAGTCAAAGGCCAAGGACATTCTCATCTGATGGAAATTAACCTTTTAGACACAGCATAGTCTGGAGTCAAGCCAGACGACACACAACCGACACCACCTAGAAGACTGATGAATAGTCTCCACCCATCAATGGGCAAAGGACAGACATCCGTTCCCATCATCCTGGACCTCTGCAGTGAGAGTAGTGCTCTAATATTACTTGAGCCCTTCCTGGAGAGGTACACCCAGTAAGTAGTGACAGGAAACCAAACCTCCACCACTGGACTCCTCAACCTGTGTGGGCAAGTGCAGAAGCCAAGAACTGTGGAAATGACATTTATCCCAAATATCACGCTGCTCACATAGCTTTTGTACAACACCTCTACCCCACCCCACCCCTGCTTTATTTGGAGCTCCCTGGCTACTGCTAATGGACACCTCTGTGTTTACCCAGCACCTACACAATCAAGGACTTTGCTGGCAGTCTTTTGCATAACCTAACAAATGCTCTTAGTAACAACAGTATTTGTGGGGTTTCAAACTCAGTTCTTCCTGGGTTTATTTTCAATAGCTACACGCAGCAAAGAGCTAAAACAGCACCAAATCAAGTTCCAGCAGTATGTAGACAGTACACAACTTGATCAGTCCCTCTTCACATCAGTCATATAACCAGGATATAAATTCAGGAGTCTGCAGTCATTTACCATTTCGATACATGTAAATGGTTACCCAGTGAGTACTGTAACAGTACACCTCGTTTAAGCTGATCTCTGTTTTCACGAGATCACCAGCAACATTCTGTCAGCTTGGATCAGGTAGAAGACCTCCATAATTACTGACAGTGTCAAGACCCTTTAACTGCTCAGCTCAACTAACAGCAAGTCAATATATCCAGACATAGATATTTCAGTGACTCAGAAACCCCAATTGACGTAGGCCATGGCATATCTCCTCAGAATCACAGTTGTTACCCTAGATTCCCACTTCATTTCAAATCAAGCTCAGGTCTCATTTTTCATAACCAAGGCATCTGATGGCCAGGACTGCTTCAGCACTTTCTTTACAAGAATGTACTTCTATTACTTGCATAATGAATATATACATATAAAACCAGAACTATACATATTATATTCTGAATGCGTATCACTGTATTATTCTGTTAAGACACAACAGGTACTAATCTGTTAGTGCATGGTATCTACGAAGGGGAAGAGCAGGGCACAATGATTTATATAAAGTACAAGCAGGGACAGGATTTTTCTCAATAATATAGTAGGATAGTATTTCACAAGCGTATCGTAAAATACCATTTCTGTTTTGATCCACTAATTTACGTGCATTTCTCTAACCTGTATTTAATCCCTAATTTAGAAAAAGAATACACAGCTGCTCCTGAGCATGACAATACTATGTATTTGTCATGTTAATTTTGATTAGACCTTTGAATTTTTAAAACTCTTGTGTCTTCATTTGCAACAGATCCTCCTTCATCAGTTACTTGCAGAAAATGCCATTTCTAAGCTTGTTTCTAAACTATTTATTTGGGACTGGATGACCATGAAGATAACAAGGATCACTGTGAGAGTTTGCCCTTTTCAAATATAAACCACAAAAACTAAGGGATATGGGCAAGAGATATGTAATATCAAAAATACACAATATAAACTTCAACTGATCAATTTGGAAAGCTAAAACGATGGAAAGTGTTTGGAATGTCAATATGTCATACGATATTTAGAAATGCAGCAGTAATACTATTCAAAGCAAGTGGAGGTAAACCCCTCAACATTACAGTGTCTATGTAAACATTACATCGCCTGCAAACTGAAATGTTAAGCAGATCAATTGGCTTTGTATGCAGTGGGGTTGATTTTCAGAAGACACTGTAAAGAAAACTGAACAAATATCAAGAGCATTAATATTAGGGAGTTGCTGTAGTTGAAGTTCTTTAAACATTACACACACATCTATTGTGAGTGCACTCCAAAGCACTTCAGGTGAACTTAGGAAAGATTTAAACTTGGCTTTTTTTTCCTCTGCTGGAGAGCATAATTTATTTTTTTTATTAAGGTGACTTCCAGAAATAAAGCATATATATTGGAATTTTATAACATCTGGAAACACCTCCTGAGAACAATACCTGACAGGAGGAGCTGCAGTGCTGTCAGGGCTAGATGAACTTGTATGGGAATTTGGGAATTACTGGAGAACGTATCTTACAGATTATATATATAATGATACTGACATCATGAATATAGCAGAGCTGTGTGAGTTCCTGAGGGATTTGGGCAGGTAGAAAGGTAATCTTACATGTGACATTGTTTGTTTGTAGTTCTCTGGAATTGCAAAGGAAGGAAGAGAAGTGAAGGGCTTTAAATGGACATATTGTCTTGATCAGCAACCCATAGGTCTCTGTATCAGTTGTTAGGAATAAGGGTAAATGCTCAAGATGTCCATAAAAGTAAAGGGAAAAAAAAATAAAATCAAAGAATCCTGCAGTTGTCTTTAAAAAAGACTGCCTTACAGCCATTACAGCTGCTTAGAAGGTTTACAGAGATGTCTGCAATGATTACATCAATCAGTGTCCAAATTTGATTTCATCGTTTTCTGTCCTGAGCTCTATAAAACCTGTAAGTAACAGGGTAGCAAGTGACAAACACTAGCATTTTCCCTTCTTTAGGGTGCCGCTTAGTAAAGATGACAAATCAAAAAGAAGAGGAAGCTTCTGATGTGACCAGATAGAGAAACGGAATCTTCGATAGTAAGAGAAATGAAAAAATAAAAATGACAGAGCTCATGTGTCCACACCTCAAGTACAGATGCAAAGAGGTTTTACATGATCCCGGCATGATGAGGACACAGTCTTTTTCTTTGCCAAACACAAGAAGTCACCAAATGCATGTACCAGTGTCACAAGCATGGTGACAAATGAAACAGAACTGCCTTCCTCCCACAGGGACACCATATCATGATCACTTCTGAAAGTATACCTGAAAGAATATATACATACGCTTCTGAAAGAATGTATTCTGTGCAGGTGTAAAGGTAAGTAAATGAAAATTTCATCAGAAAATACTATGAAGCAGCAATAACGGCTGGCTACCACAGCTGCTTTAAACAATAAAACAGTTTCAGTTGACAAACTGAAGACTCATGTGAAATGCAAGAGCAAACAGTTAATCTGTCCAGATATATAAAACAACAACAACAACAACAACAAAACCAGCAAAAACTTGGTAACAAGAAAAAATCCATGTACCAATAAGCAAGAGGGAAATTTGATTCAAATAAATGTCCAAAATTTGGAGTGATCTCAGGAGTCTGATCCCAAACCAAGGAAGCCAAAAGGCCTAGTGAGTGACTGTCCCTTGAGAACTCTTTCCCAGGTAGATGTCCCCAGGATGAAACACATTTGTTTATTTTCTCTCTTGGTAACAGAAAATTCAATCCATCATTGGCCTCTGACTACTCATCCTGTTTCCAGTCCTCACCGTATCTGGTAAGCTATTGGGAGATTCTTTTTTTTCTGTGCTTAAGAAAATCATCCTTTAAAATGTCAGTGTGATTAATAAGAGATTAATGGACTCAACTCAGCACCTTGTCTGCTCAAATGTCACCTTTTGTGGTGTTTAGTGGTTCTCTTTTCCTGAAGGACACCAAAGGCGACAGTCTGGATCAGACAAGAGACACCCAAGTGTACTTCTTGCCAAGAAGTGCCACATAAATACAGACACTAACAATTTTTAATTATACAAAAGATAGCAGAAAAAATGGTTTTATCCCTTCTGGATGAATGTGTAACTCAAGTCCTTCAGTGCTTGCAATTTCGATGAACACCATTAATTTGAATTATTGTACTTACTGCACGTTGAAGGATTAAATGTACTTGTGTCAAAAGAAATTCTTGTGTTATATGGAAAGCCTTCTTTCTTCCTGCTGAAACCTGATCTTCATTAAGATCAGGTTTCCTCATTACCTTTCTTATAAGTAATATTTTATATATGAATGTCTGGGCAAATGTGTTATTTCTTACAACCTGCATACATTGAGCTATCAGTCTGCACTGGCCACAGCTCTAATCGCGTATCTGTTGTTTAGGGAAAAGCAGACAGCTATCAGTATTTCTTAGCTCAGAACTGTCTTGCAAATGGCAATATATATATACACATGCCTCAGAAAAATAACACGGCTGAACTTCACTAAAAATTGAAGGGTTTCATTCAAAATTCAAGTTGTTGATACTGGATAGAATCAGAGTTCATAGGATTTAACAGCATCATTATTTTCATACTCCATTTTGAAGGGAGAGTAGGTCCACTACCACCAAAGTTGAAAGCCAAGAATATTCACAATATTGTTCATGTTGCAGTATGGATGGAGTCAAGAGGATGAAAAGGATCTATTGATCTTCCAGTTTTATCTGTATTATTCTGAAAACGTCCATGGAAAAACAATTAGAAGGCTTAGAAGTGACAACAATGAAGATGACTGCTCCATTTCATGGCTAATTCTGAGGTTCCATTAAATTCTTTTATTCTCTACTGGAATGAATGTAAAATCTTTTGTGCATTTTTGTCAAAGTTATATTGGGCTCCCTTTTCAATTGAAATCTGAGCTTTATAATGAAAAAAAAGAAAACGTATGCTTCTCTGTGTCACTTCAGAGGGGATGCTGTTGGACAACATGTGTTTTTATGTGGATAAAGAAGTTGCATGGCCAGAAGATCCAGATTCAAACTCCCCTTCTACCTTATTTAAAACACCATTTTCAATCCCCTAAGCATAAATCAAGGCAAAAAGGTTAGTTTGATTGCAAAACTGAGAACCAAAGGGCCCAGCTCTAGTGCTCCAATTAAAATGGGACCTATAATGTAGAGCAGACATAAAAGACTGTGTTCCGTTTATAGTTGAAACTACTCTAAAAGACTTTAAATTATTATTCTAATAATAATTTACATTTACATATTTTACATGCTCATTTACATCCATAATGGAATTTCTGGGGGAACTGTAACAGGAAAAAAAGATGGTAACTAATTTGGGATTCACAAAGTTGCCTTGCTTATAACATCATCTGGTTGGCTCCACGTCTTCTGCTAAGGATGGCCACATGTCTCTTGTGTACAGCAATACAGGACGGTTCTGACACTGTAACTGTAATCTGCTAACTAAATGAAAAAAAATATATAAAATAGATATGAATATATATATAAGAAAAAAAGAGTATAAAAATCCTACATGCAAGAGATATTTTTTGACAAGCCAGTGGGGGTCTCCTCTCAACAAGGGCTGATGCTCATAGCCTGCTCCATTAAAATAATTGATAATACATATACAAAAAGAGTGATGCATTAATAAAAATAGCTTGGTAAAATAAGGAAAAGCCTAATGAAAAATGTGACCAGGGAAACCAGACAATGAAGAATACAGGAGATGCATTATCAAGTATAACTTTATATTTCTGTTTGAAAAACCTGCATTAAACTATAAACCCAAAGTAACTAATGCAAATGGGGCAAATTCCATCAAAGTGGAATCTTTCCATTTCTCAGTTGTATCTTTTTGTATGTACAAGAGGCCAGACTGGAAAAAGAAACAGAATAGGTTATAATACAAAAATCAGAAAGGTGGCCAAAAGGGAGTTATTCCACTGAATGAACCAGATGGGTTTCTATGCCAAGCTATGGTGCTTTTGCCTTTCCTTCCCTCAACAGTAAGGGATCAAATATAAAGTTTCCTTTTTTTCCACAGCTATCCCAAATGAGCAGAAGTGTAAGGTTATTGACAAAAAATTAAAACAAAAAAGTTAAATCCTGGAACTGCAGGTTAGTATGGTGACCATATGCATTAATCCTTGAAAACACAAAGGAAAATATTAATTTCCTTCTCCTGTTGGAAAAAGTTTGAATGCTGACATAAGCAGCTATTACTGTTAAGTGGTAAATTACAGTGAGCATTGTTTAAATATGGAAAGTTACGGATGCAGTAAATGACAGATGGAAGAAAACTGACAGAATCTGCAGATTTAATCCTGAAATTTTAAAGACTTGTTTATTTGGGGGCTGGAAAGGTTTTATTTTGGTTTGGCTGGCTTGTTTTTTTCTTTTAGTTCTACAGGCATGTCATGTGAGATCTTAGCGAAGGAGGTTAAATCCTTGTCACAGAATTTATAGAACAGAAAGAAACAATTTCTTGTCTCATTCCAGAGTGTTGGTAATTACTGCTTTGGGCAACCGAAACTCTGCTAGACAGTGTCCTTTTCCTGACACAGGGGAATGGAGATGAGGATTTCATCTTTATTATAGGCCAAGAGGTGAGATTCCTATGCATTATCTTTTTCCTTCTTTCCTACTTTTCCTTTGTTGCTGACACTTGACATAGAAGTCAATCTTTTCGTTTGCAAGAGAGCAGAGTTCTTGGAAAGACCATGTAAGTCTTTCACTAGGAAATCTGTGTTTCTAAGGCTGACTAGAGACATAAAACAGATATAAGGAATTAAGTATTCATCCAACTACCCCAGCTCTCCTCTTCCTTTAGACAGCATTAGGTTTTCTGGGTACACCACTTGCCATTCAACACACATCTAAGGCTTCAGCTCCAACAATGAAGCCTATGCTAGCTGTAGCTGGATTTTCAATCATTCAGTATGCTGAAGTGAATAAAACCAAGAAAAAATGCAGCACAGAATGATGGAATATGTATTAAAGTAGTTCATGGCCTCCACCAAATACCCCATTTACAATGAGTTTTAAAGAAAACTTGAATTTAAGTCTCTGCACCAAGGAATAAAAATAGCTTATTTTTTCCCCTCCTGGTTGCCAAATGTGAATAAAGCAGATCCTACACAGAAATCACATTTCAACGTTACTGTTCTTCATGCTGATTCTTTCATGGAAGCTTTTTCAAAGAATTTTTGTCACATCTATCATGTCATAAGTACTCAGACTGTTCAAAAACACTGCTCTAAAATTCTGGACTTGGGGTTTTGGGGTCTTCCTTATCTATGTAAAACACCTATCAGATATCTATTCATACCCGAATCCTAAAACTTGGGATTTAATGCAGATAAAGAAGTCAATACTTCTATTACATGAAAATAATTTAATTTCGTGAAATAAGCCATACACAAAGCTAATGACAGAGGAGGATTGGATGCATGTGTTTTAAAGAACCTGTTTGCTACAGCATAAAACCTCATCTTTCCGTTGCCAAATAAAGATAGAAAATATACTGTTTACATTGCAACTTTATAATGAGGACATTTTTTTCATACTGAAATTATATGAGGATTATATGGAGAAAATTAATGTTTTTAATTATAAATTCTATGCCAAGTCAGCGAACATTTTTTACTCGATTTACCTGCCAAGAGGTGAAAGGAGAAAGCTGATGTCAAAAATCCAATCCCTGTCAATACCTGTGCTGGGCTACTTTAAGAACAGCCTACCTTTTTAAGGCCTTTTTCCCTTTTATTTCTGGGTAAATAAGTTTTCCACTGGGTGAGGAACTGAACAGAGCTGACACATAGTTCTCTGAAAAAAAACAAACAGATCAAAAAACTCCCCAGATTCAAAGAAAGGCTTTGTTTTTCCTGTTGGCCTGAGCTCTTATGCCTTGCTCTATTGTTGCACTGCATTGGCTAATATTTTGTATTCAGACCCAACAGTCTAATTACAATGTAGAATCTTTTATCTCTGTTATTTATATATACACTAATACATAAATACACACATATAAAAACACACAAGGTACACAGAACATTTGTCCTCTTTGCAAACTGCTCCTCTCTTTAGGATTCCCATGGCTTTATAACTTTGTTTATAACTTTGCAACATTCCAGAAAGTACTTGCTAATATAATGACTTAAAAAATTAGATTTGTGCAAGTTAATTAGAAGAGAAGGGGTGATTTTTTTTGAGGTAATGCATGATTTACAATCCACACACTACTTCAGGCAGAATATGGTGTTTCCTTATGTGTTGACAAGACTGCTCAGAATGAGATACCATCTGACACTGTAAATCTGTATTTTAAATACAAATTGTTCTGTTCACACTGGCCATTTTTCTAAGTACTGGAAAATGCCAACAGCCTCTGTGGAGGCAAGAACTACACTTCTGTTTTTTTCTATTTTATTGGAATTGAAAGATAGATTATTTTTATGTGGGTTTTTTGCAGTTTAATACACAGAAGACTTAAAATTATTGCTACTGTGAGACTTTAACTATGAAAAACAACATTGGAATATGACCAAAATCTGTGCTAGCAGCCAGGAATAGCCAACGGCGTGGAAAACTAGTGTTCTCAATATGGCTTATGACAATCTATGTCAATGCCAATGCTATTCATTGTGCTCCCCTCCATCAACAAGAACTTCCTATGGTGATCTGTCATTACTCTTTCTGCTAGTTATAATCTTTTAGTCATCCAAGATTTTCTTTTCCTAAACACGCTGTTTTATGTATTCTATAAAAGATCATCGTGACATAACTCTTGATGACTAAGTATATTAATGAATATCCCATGAACATCCACCAACACATTGCTTCTCTCCACTGGAAGGATATGTGAAATCAGTTTAAAATATAACTTCTTTGTGCGGTCCACAGTGCACAATGTATATAATACATCACTGAGTATATAACACATCACTTGATGCGCGAAGATGATGATAAATCTTCCCTTGTCAAATCTCTTCCTGAAATAGAAGGTCGGTTTGCCCTCTTAGCAATCACAGTTTTACACATCCAAACCACAAAATACTCAAGCATCCTTCATATCTCTATACTAAGGCCATGCATCTATTCTGTACAAGTACAGAGCCCCGACCATGCTTAAGAGCTATAATAAAACCCTGAGGATGCTGTAAGTGAGCTGCTTTGTCGTAGTTATCCAACAACACTAAAACTTGGTCTTGCGATAAACTTCTCTTCCTTTGCACCCTTCCTACCACCACACATTTATTGCTGCTACTGACCAGTAAGGGCTTAGGTCACTATAGCCTATTGTAACAAAAAGCAAACCCACTCCCAACATGCAGATGAGAACAGTTGACAGCTGAAAGGCAGAAGACATTTTCCTCAAATTTAAGAAGACATTAGAAATTTTGAAGTGCCAATTTTATGACAACTGTGGCCATTTCTGTGACAGTGCATCTCTCCTTCAGTGGAATATATACACTAATTTTCTGCCTAAATCTAGATCTAGTTCTGATAGAGAACAGTTCTCAAAAAAGCCCTGCATAACTAGCAGGAGGTCTAAATCCTGAGGTCAGCTGTAACAAAACAACAACTTACTCCAAGGATGTGGTATCACCCTGCAGCCAAAATTTGCTCTTGCATTCCCTCTGAACAAGGTGTTGCTGAAGCTTTTATCTGGTATCTTTCATTCTTGGGACATGGACAGCAGCTATGTATTCCCTACTACCTCCACACTGACTGAGTGCTACCGAGAACACAGAAGAGCAAGATGTACCAAAACAACTGTTGCATGACCTGATGAAAGTATACTTCAATGCTGCTAACTAAAGAGTACATGAACCAAGATTCATTACTGTCTCTAAGATATGGTTATATTTACCTGAGGGCTATTTCGAAAGAAATACAAACTCTATATCCAGGTAAAAGCCTATATTTTTGATAAATTACTTCACCAGAGCAGCAGTGGTAGTACAGGTTCTATACTATCCAACTTCAAATTTGAACTGGAAGCTGTACACAAGTGAGTTCAGCAAGCATGTACGTATGTACAAAAGTGACAACTGTCACCCAGTCTGTCGTAGTTTGAGGCCCCTCAAACAGTTCTGCGC
>JASSUY010008609.1:0-21558 GCA_032466535.1 Forpus xanthops
AAGGCTGCGTGGAAACCTCATAGCAGCCTTCCAGTATCTGAAGGGGGCTATAGGGATGCTGGGGAGGGACTCTTCATTAGGGACTGCAGTGATAAGGGGTAATGGGCTCAAACTTAAACAGGAGAAGTTTAGACAGGATATAAGGAAGAAGTTCTTTACTGTAAGGGTGGTGAGGCATTGGAATGTGTTGCCCAGGGAAGATGTGAATGATCCATCGCTGGCGGTGTGCAAGGCCGGGTTGGACATAGCCTTGGGTGGCATGGTTTAGTGGGAGGTGTCCCTGCCCATGGCAGGGGGGTTAGACCGGATGATCTTAGGGTCCTTTCCAACCCTCACTATGCTATGTTTTGCTGTTTCAAGGGATTGTGTAAAACTGGGTGTGAAATAATAATGAATAGCAGTCTCTAACATGCCCTATGGATTTAGACTTGCAGATGCTCAGGCATGTGACTAACTTTCTCCCTGAGAGACAAGATAAATACAGAAATCACTCATGAGCCTCAATATTTGCAGATCTGGATCCTCTTTTCCTGCCAATGGCACTGGCATCCCCAGCTCTTACCCCTGCCTGTGCTTGTCTGCTCCTGCTGTCACCCCAAGGCTGCACAGTGCAGTGCCTGTGTGAGACAAGGCTGTCACAGGTAGCTGACATCCTGCAGCACAGAACTGAACTGAGGAACCCGATGGCTCATTCTTTTTAGCTTGATGTCTCCTGAATAAGAGGATTATTTCCTCTCTCCCCTGCTGCCTTCACGAAGCGACTGAAATAGCAGGTCTGTAAGAGAGGCAGCAGCTTCCCAGCTCTAAGCATCCTGGCTTCAGCATGGGGGCCTTGCAGTATCAGTATTTCTCTTCTCTGCTTGGTTCTTGCACTGAGATAGAATTTAGCTCACTGCATTGTAGCATCTGCCTTTGCCTGACATCAGCACCAGCATCCTTAATTCAGCAGGACTGAGCTGGGAAGGCATCACAGGAAGAAGTGATAAAGCAAGGCTGGATGAAGACCAGTAGGCCTGGCCTATGTGGTTGGTACAGAGCTTTCTCAGGCTAACAGAGCACTCGGGAATGTGTCAGCTGAGTTCCTGTCAAAATCCCATCCCTACAGGCCTGACAGTTCTGTTCTGTGCAGGCACAGACCTCATTACCTCATCTGCCACCCCCATCTGCTGAGCTGGTGCTCTTTGGGATGGCTGAGCAGGGAAGAGGAGAGAGCAGGTACCCACCAACCACACTGAGAAAAGCAAGCAAGACAGGCAGGTCATCCAGATCCTCAGCTGGAAGCTTCTGTACTTGTAGGACCTCCACCAAAGCACAAGCTCATCTGGAAGACACAGGAAGCCCTGAAACATTGGGGAGTTGGAGACGCATCAGTAACAGGACACAGAAACACCAAACTGACAGCAAACGTGCTCTGCACCAACAAGACGCAGGACATCATCGGCTTTAACAACTCTGCTTCCTAACCTGAGACCCCAGTGAAAGCAAAATGATTTCTTCAACTCACGACGCTGAGTGAGAAAGGAAGAGCCAGGAAAGCCAGAGGAGTGCTGGTGTTGAGCAGGCAGCTCAGGCAGGCAGCTCAAACACAGGGCTGAAGAAGCACCCACAGGCAGAGAGATTGGGTTTGAAAGGGACTCTCTACTTTCTTTTTCCCCTGCAGAATGGAATCAAGATGTTTTTATTATAACCATAATGATTATTTTTCAGGCAGGATGCAAATGGTAATAGAGCTCCTCCACAGTTGCTTGTGAAAATAATATATACGTATTGAAGTGCCAGAACAAGCTATTCTTGGATATCAACTGATGCTTAGTGAGACTTTTCAGCTTTTCTCAAGGGAAAATATATCTAAAATAAATGCGTTTCTCCCATTTGGCATAAGATCCTGCATTTAAATCCATTCAAGGTGGCATCTGGGCCATCAGATCCCATTTGGACCTTGAGGTGGCAGAACATGTCAGTCCTAGCTCGGTGGGGGGCTCTCAGACATCTGTCTGCTGCTTATTACAAATACAGTATGTATCACATTATGGCCCCTGGCATGAATAATGTGGAGGTACCAAAAATACAGTCACCATGGTAACAGCATCACGATGATGTCAAGACTGGGTAGAAGGGACTGGCGTGGGAAGGGGTCAGTTGGACAGGGCTTGGAGCAAGCTGCTCTAGTGGAAGGTGTCCCTGCCCATGGCAGGGGGTCAGAACTGGATGAGCTTTAAGGTCCCTTCCAACTCAAACCATTCCATGATTCTATGACTCTCATATTGCCACAATCAATCATTAGCACTGAGAGATTCCAGCTACATCTTCTAGATCACAGTATCATAGAGTAATCTCAATCTCCCCTCTGGCAGGTTAAAGGCATTCCCCTTGTCCTGGCCCTACAGACCCTTGTCCAAAGCCCCTCTCCCGGTTCCTGCCAGGAATGGAGCAGTCATAGCTTCTCTGGGCAACCTTGGCCAGTGCCTCAGCACCTTCAATAGTACCCAAGAGCAGGAGTCCCGCAAGAGAAAATCAGAGTTACTTCTGGAGGGGTTAGACATGGAGTGTGTTAAAGCACTGACGTGCACCTCCAAAGTGCTGGCCAGCCCCAGTTGCTTGCACTGCATCAAGAGCTGTGGGGAGAACTGCCCTTAGCCATGGGGTTCAGTCATCTACTTACAGTGACACTGCATTTTATGTCACAGCTGCCCAAAATTTCCTGCTCCATTCCACTGCACAAAACCGCAGTGTTTGCGTGCAAGCAAAGTAACCTCATCTCTTTGCACCACGTTCAGGTAAGTCTATTTTCCTTGAAACAACTCTCCCATTGCTCTCAGAAGGCTGTGAGTTATGAGCCCACAGAAGTCCAGATACATCACTCCAAGCATTAGTCGCAGCATGGCTGAGTAGGACAGTTCATCACTGGAAGTTCACCATTCTGGAGCAAACAGTCTTTGGCTTTTTAGTGGCTGTCATTCTTTCATAACTCACTGCAAATGGGAGAACTACGAGTGAAAAGCTCTTCCTTCTCTTGCATTGTTTCCATAGACAAGCACAGACAGCCAAGGCAACACACTACAGGATACATTGCTTAACTGAGAGGTCTCTGTGCTGGAGCTCCTTATAAGTTATCCATGATTCAGTACTCTTTCTGGGTTGAAAATTGAGGGAAGGCCATGAAGTAACTGCAATGCATATTTATTCAAGACTAAATAGATGTTGTGGAATCGAAGCTGCAAGATAGCAAGTCAGCACGAGATGCCAGAGTTTTAAAGGCAAAACAGAACTCAGAGAGAGAGAGGCTTCACTGCCAATAGCATGTGAAGAGTCTCCCAGTGTCCTCGCATGGGACAGCGAAGGGTCAGTTCATTTCCAGCATCACCCTGGCACTGGGAGCACATTGTACTGGGCCTGGCATTCCACTCTGGCTCTGTGTGCAAGAAAGGGCTGATCCTGCACTGCTGCAAACTGGGCCACTCATGGAACTGATGCCCAGCTGAGGATCCCACACCTCGTTTTGTTAAATTCAGTTCTTTCCATCCACATTTCTGATGAATATTGTGAGACTTTCTTCTTTCTTTTTCCATTTCTCAAATGTCAAGTAGATCTTTTACAGCAGCTCTTAAGAAGATAAAGGGGATTAAAGGATCATTTATCCTATTTAAAGTTAGCTCTGAGACGATAAGAGTAAACAGGTCCATTTAAAGGATGTTAATCTCGTCTCTTTCTCATCCGCTCCTCTCCTTTTCTTTTTCTTCTTCGCTAGCAAAATTTCACTTCACTGGAGACATTCACTTTTGTGGGTGAAATGATTGCAAGAAGGCAAATTCTGCTACCCCTTTCTGCTCACTTCAAAGAGGAAAAAACACCTATCACTTTTGATTGCGATATTAAATCTTAAGTTTAAATTGGGCTGTCAATCACTGGCTTAGATTCTAGGTTAAAAAGATGGAGGGAATCAGAGGGAAACAAAAAGTTAGGAGGAGCTGGCACCCAGAAAGCAAAGCAACTGCTTATTAGCAACAGGATAATGGGAATAACAGTCCTTATAGAAAACCCAGTACCAAAAAGAATAGTTCTGGACTACCTGTGATGATTTCAACCTAAGCTGTCAGAAGACTGGGAGGCAGAGACAGACTTGTTACCCTCCAGTGAGGGATGGTTAGCTCACACTTAATGCTGACAAGCTAAACTCCTACCATTAGCAGTTTTGATGTGAGTTGGATTACTGCTAGCCAAAGGTATCAGATGGGCATCTCAATGCCCTCCTTCTAGGACAGTTGGGAGAAGAAACCACAGTCAGAAAATCAAGCTTGGTCCTCAACAGGATCTTCAGGGCAGGATGAGAAAGGCACCTGTGACCCTGCTGGAGTTACTGCTCTCCCTAAGGTTACTGCAGGGCTGGCTGCTGGTTATTGTGTCCTACCTGGAAAACCCACCGAAGGAAAGAGCAGGCACTTCTGGATCTGCACCCTGTTCGCTCCTCACTGCAACAGGACACAGAATCTGAGAGCTGTGAAGAACAGACAAACCTGCATAAGACTCACCCACAAATGGCTTGCCATGACTTCCAGAACAAGGCCCTCTGGTTTGCTGTGTAATCTGCACCACCCCGTGAAATCCTGGCCAGCACCAGGGGAGATGCTGGTGGTGCTCATCACTGTGAGGAGGATGCTGGGTAAGGAGGAACAGAGAAATGGACTGACAGCAAATGAGCCCTGTTTGAGTCCCAGCACCCTCTGAATAATCAGGTCTATTATTCTCCCTGATAAGAATAAAGAAATGTTTGCATTGCAGGAGGATTTCTCTTCCACTGAATTATGCACTTTAATTGCTGCTTCTGTGAACACCACCCTGAGATTTGATGAGCAAGTGGCATTCGCTCCTTCTCAAGCACCATCTCCAGGAACTCAAGCCCAGTGTGAGCTGCATCATACAGATGCACTTTGCAGAAGGAAGTGTCATGACAAAGCAGGAGGAGGGAGATGACTTCCAGAGTGCTGCCAGCAGCTCTGCCGTGAACTGCCTAGAACATCACTTTAACCAGCCAAGCAGAGGCAGAGGCAGACTCACAAACAATGACACAGATGAAAACACCTTCCTGTCCTGCATCCCAGAATCCCAGAACCAGCAGGGTTGGAAGGGAGCTCGGGAGATCATTGTGTCCAACCCCTGCCATGGCAGGGCTACCCACAGCAAGGCACACAGGAACAGGTCTAAGGTGAGTTTGAATGTCTCCAGAGAGGGAGACTCCTCAGCTACCCTGGGCAGCCTGTCCCAGTGCTCTGACACCCTCAATATAAAGAAGTTCTTCCTCACATTGAGGTGAAACTTGCTGTGTGTTAGTTTATGGCCACTGCTCCATGTCCTGTTGCTGGGCACCACTGGAAAGAGTCTGGCACCATCCTCCTGGCACCACCTTTGAGCTATTGATTTGCACTGATAGGATCCCCTTTCAGGCTGCTCTTCTCTGACCAACCGGGCCCAGCTCCCGCAATCTCTGCTCATGAGAGAGATGCTTCAGACCCTTCTTACAGCACTGCAAGAACAGGAGACCCTTTACTGGTGTAGGACATACAAGTTCCTCTTCTGTTCTACGTGAGCCCCCACAGATGGGTTGCAGGCACCATTTTGCCCCATCCATCTGCAATCCTCCCTCCTGCTGCCTCTCACTCCACAGAGCTGGATGCCACAGGTCCCCCCCTGCTTGACCATAATCTAGCTCATGGATCACCCAGTGCAACCCAGGGCAGTTACATTAGGATGTACTTCATTTGTGGGCAGTGAGGTTGGATGTGAACATGATCAGCACTTGCTGCTGTAGGAGCTCTTGGCTGGCACCACACACTGCTCCTCCCAAACCAGGAGAGTACAGCTCGAGGAGATGGGATTGCTCCCTCCCCAGAGAGCTTCAGATTTGCTCCTTCTTTGTTTATTTCTCTTAATCTAAACTAAAAGTCATTGAGACTGCAAGTGCATGTTTTACTCTATGTCTGAGAACCATAACAAAGAAAAACAATTGCAAGGGAAGGCAGCACGTTTCGCTTTCAAGCTTTCAAGGGATTATTACCAATGACAGGAGAGAAAAAAGAAATAACAGCTTTTGAAATGCAGGGGAAAATACTTTGACAGCATCCCTATTAAACAGCTTTCCTCGTCTTTAAGCTGCAGTAATTACCTTCACTTAATACCAGGCAGTAAAATATTGACAAACAACACATGGAATTAAATGAAGTTTCCAGCTCTGGTGTAACTGCACCTCCAGCTCTGCCTCCAGCGGAGCCCCTTATCAGGGGGTGAGGAGCTGGAGCATGGTGGTGATATCCAGCCCTCGTGCTCCATATGGCAGTCAGAGAATCCCAGGTTGGTTTGGGTTGGAAGGGACCTTGGAGCTCCTCCAGACTCTCTCTACAAAGAGTTTTTCTAGTTATTTTTTCCCCACTTTGCTCCATTCCTCCTATACTTCCTCTATCTGCACTATCAATCTCCCACGTTTCACCTCAAGTTCCACTACACTGGAGCCCCATCAATCCCCACAGCTCAAATCACAAAATCCATGAAAATCCAGTGCTCAGACACCTGGTTCTCCTCTGTTAGAGGAAGATTAATCAAATCCACCTTTAGTAAGCTGTTCATTCACAAATAACAGCCTAGACTGTACCAGATGTGGGGTCATTAATACTCATCATCATCTCGATGAAGAAGATCTACAATTAATACTGGAATATCCTTTTCCTTTTTTTCCAATGAGGGAGTCTAAACTTTGATATCCATAAAGATCACACAGCAGACTCTGGAGAAACAATTGTCAAAGAACACAGCAACACAGTTATCAGAGACTAGCACCAGCCAAGCTCCAGCACAGCCGCTCTTGGAAGCGGATGAGTGCACAGTGGCACATCGATCCCACAGCCTGGAGCCTGGCAGATAAAGGCTTTAGGAAAAGGTTCCAAAGAAATCATTTGGACATACATTATCTCAGACAATGCAGCAGTGCCCACATCCATGGCTTTGCACTAGACCCCAGCCCACGGCTTCAGAGGGGGTTCATGGCCTGAGCAGCACCACTGCAAACCAAAGATACGTGGCTAGGGAAGAAAGGAAACAAAGAATGCAAGAGAAATCAGCCTGTGCATAGTGTTTGCTCCGAGCGTGTGACACAATCCAACTTGTTCCCGTGTTGCTGCTCCCATTTATCAATGCTACAGACACATGAGCTCTCGTCTGCAAAAGGAAACAAGTTGGGTTTTGTTTTGCTTCAGAAAATAAAGCTGAGTATGGAACAGAGGCTGTCACATCAGCCCCACATGCTATGCACAGTGTGCACAAGCATCTCTCAGGGTGGCCCATGGGCCCTCTTGAGCTGTGCTGGGCAGTGGTACTACAGAAGGCAGCTCTGGTCCTGACCCTGGGGACTGCCATGCTCCCTCAATGCGTTTTGGTACATGCCTGCTGCAGCTCAGCTCTGAGGACACAGATCCCTGTTTCTTGGCACTCATATACAGGTGGCCAAAGCCCTTCCAGAAAAACTGGCCCAAATGAGGTTTTATTACCTAAGATGGATGGTGGGGTGGTGTTGGCAGTAAACTTAAGGGAGAAGGCAGTGATGGAGAGATTCAGGAAATGGTATGAGAGACACCACAGAATCCCAGGCTGGTTTCTGCTGAAGGAACCTTAAAGCTCATCCAGTTCCAACCCCTGCCACAGGCAGGGACACCCTCCACTAGAGCAGCTCGCTCCAAGCCCCTTCCAACCTGGTCCTGAATATTGGAGACATCATCCCATTCCTGCATTGTCTTCTCCCTCTCTGGAGCAACCAGCTATCACCTGCACCCTGTTATGGGGCCACCAAGGCCAGGGCCTGCAACCTGTCCTCCTGTATTCCTGTGCTAAAGCTGGCCTGGCTTTCACAAGTCTGCTGTGAAGCAGGAGATGATGATGCTTATGAGAGACTGAAATACACAGGTAGGAAAGGCCATGAAAGTACCTCCAGAGTGCACATTCAAAACTGCGTTACAGCCGTATCTCAGCCTGGTTGAGAGCAGCATCAGTGGCCTGCACTGTCAGCTCTGGACTAAGGGGAAACCATGCCCCAAAGACATGCAACTAAAACGGAAAAGCCTGAAAAGTAAGACCCAGAGCCATCGCTGGAGCCTTACCTGTTGCCTCAGCACCATAGGGTGCTTCCCGTCCACCCTTATCAGAACCGCTCTGCAGACTGTGCCTCAGCCACACTCCAGAGACAGGCAAACCCTCGAGTGCTCTGATGAACTGCAGCTTAAACGGAACAAAGCTAAGTGAATAAAGCCCATTTTAACTCTGAATGAGCATGCCCACATGGGTGGCTAATGCGGTTTAACCAACTCACTGCAGAAGTTAATGTGGATTCATTTCCCTGAAAACTCTCGAGCAGGGCAGTCCTGCATCACCGGTGGCCTGGAGAGAATTAGGGAAATGACCTCTCCATTAACCTGCTGTCACCAGTTTCCTTCACAGCAGTTGTGCACTTCTTCTGTAGCAGTTTACCATTATGTTGGCCAATCTAACACCGTGAGCATTAAATTACTCTGCCGCTTGCCAGAGAACGCATGTAGATAGATTTCAAATCACCACACTGGGCTAAAGAGGTCGCCTGCAACAAGTCCCTTACCCATAACTGGAAATTTCTTTAATACCTTATTGACTGATTCCTTTCGTACCCGTTGACCAAGTTTAACACAGTAAACAGCATCGATCCCAAGAGCCAGGAGCTGGGGCTGCCCTGCGCCTGCTGCGGGGAGGCTGGATTCTCAAGTTGAATTACAGTTATTGTTCTGCTTGGAGCATTTTTTATGTCTCATCATGACAGATGGCTCTCTAAATGATAGCAGATTTGTATTTCATTAGGACACTTAGTCAAAAGATCAATACCACTTCTACGCACCTTTCTGAAAACAGCAGAGAGGCTGCTGGGGGCTTAATGCGATTTAGACAGCGTTAGCTACAAGCAGACATATGTTTTATTTGTAATAATGTCTCATTGATTCCCAAAAAGCAGCCCTGGAAACCTAAACACTCTTATTGTTACACTTCATCTTTTTCTCTGCATGGTGGGAAGCAGTGCATGTTGTGGGTGCTGGAATGAAGGCAGGCACAGGAAGGAAACAGCAGCTCCACATCTCTCTGTCTCCAATCTCCATTGCCCTCTTGTGGTCCTTCAGCAACAGCTCATCAGCAAAGAGACCTCTACAGACCCGGAAAATTCTTCCTAAATTACAGCCTAACACACGGGAAAAAAGGCAAAATATTTCAAAAAGGCTTTGTTTTGTTTAACACCTTCCCACTCCCTCTCATTGTTCCATCCTTCCGCCCCCCATCTTCATCAGCATCATTGATTCAATCCAGGAGTTACTTTAAACTTACAGGCTCTATTGATCCATTTGGGTTGTAATGAGTCTTTTCAATGTAAGCAGCAGTGCATAAAAAATTGGTTTTAAACCACCCCCTTATGGTGCATTGATTTAGTGTGATTAAATGTGGATATAAGGTTTAGCTATTTGTTGCTTGGTGCTCAGATATCACCAGAGAAAACACTGGAAATGAGGTTTCCAAAAACACGAATAGCACTTTAAGGTATAATGAGCAAAGGGTAGATGCCAGCCTCTGGGTGAGCTAAGGTGGGAGTGAGAGGAAGACTCCTTCATCTCAGGGTTCCTGCTCTCCTGGAGACATGCTCTCTGATTCTGTGCTCTCCCCAGGCTCTAACCCATCTCCCCATGTACTCCAGCTTGGAGGCAGTCTCACCATGCTCATTCCCAGCCACCACTACCCCATAGCATGGACAGAGCACCCTGCCCGCTCTCTGCCATCAGTGGGAGAAGCACTTTCTTAGCAGGACTCTGGTTTCACCTCCACACCTCACGCAGTTGGTGGCACACAGAACCCCTGTGGCACAGACACACTGCTGCTGGAGCTGGGTCTTGCATGGGGGGTAACAGCCCCACATACCTCCTCGCACCCCACATCACCCAGTGCCACTTCCACTGACCTTAACCCTCCACCAACTGCACTGCTGTCACTGCTGATTTACATCTGGAGCCCTGAGGTCAGTACCAGCCCTTCCCTACCCTGTGCATGCTCAGCTTCAGGAGCCTCCGACACTCCCTGAGAGAAAGAGGGGAAAGAAACCTCCGGGTCTTATAAAATGGGATTTCTGTTGAGCAGTATTTACAGCTTCATGAATTGCAAAACCGTTTTAAAATCTCAGCATAACAGGAAAATCCATCCTGGTTCACTGCCGCTGTCACTAAACTGATGGCATGCATCCTGCCAAACCAATTAAAGCCCACTGGTAAGACTGGGATCCTGAATCACCATTTCTGGGCCAGCCTCTGCTCCTCTGAACAAATATCTCATCTTCCAATACAATTAAAGGAGGAAGAGCCAGAAGCATGTTTATCAGGAGAAGCCCAAGAAGCATATTCTCTATAATATAACCACTCTTCACTTTCATATCCTCTCTTTTCTGTGTGAAAGCAGGAATAGCAGCATCAAAAGCCTTGAGGGCACAGAACTTTTGACCCATCCCTGACTTGTCATCATAAAGGCTCCTGGCCCCAAAGTCCCCATTAGAGTCTGGGCTTGGAAGAGCAATAAAGAATGTCAGGCTGACAAATCTATGTTATCAGAAGAGATTTCTTCTTCAGGTTATGAGATGATTCCACAGTTTTATTGCACCTCTCCAAAGGTCCCAGACTATGTGCTGTTATTTTTCTGCCCCTGCTCTGGGATGAGAGCACAAAACAAACAGCTTCATATGAGGTTTGTCCCAGAGCAACTGTCACTCCAAGATAATACATTTTAATGGGTACATCTTCAAAGATCAATGACTGACAAAATCAAAGCAGACGGCTAAGAAGGAAAGAAAACAGAGATGACCACACTGACTCAGGCTAACAGGGATACAGTGGACACTGAACTCTGCTTTAAAATGACCTCCACATGGGGAGCTCTGCAATGACTGCTCCAAACACCATTCTGCAACATGACAATGAACACAGAATCATAGAATAGTTTGGGCTGGAAGACACCTTAAAGGTCATTCAGTGATCTCCTCCAGCAAAAGGACGTCCAGATTGGCTAGAATCACCCCAAATTTCAGATGTTTCTAGAAGTCTGCACAAAGACACATCCAGTGGCCACTGAACCCCATCCCTGACTGAGGGTAGCAGCTGTGTAACTGGGCACGGTGACACTGCTGACAAAGCATGGGAAGAAGAAAAGACTTCATCATCCAGATCCCAACTCATCAGAGCTAATGAGTCACTGGATAACAGCCACAGCCCAAGCTCCAGCTGAGGCTGGACATGTGTTCCTGTTGGGCACATGCAGATGCCTTTGAGCCCAGGCACTGGTGTGGGCACTGCTCATGCTTGGGAGCCAAAGTACCTGTAGAGCTTGTGTGGCAGCTCCTGACACACTGACAGTGAAAGCTCCCTACTAAGGACAAAGAGGGAGCATTTTCCAGTCAATTTCTATACATTTTAAGGCTACTTTCTCATACATTTGTGTAGAGCAGAGAATGATTCAAGACAGCTCTTTTTCAGCTAACGGGGCCACTCAGCAGGACAGAGCTTCAATCTGACTTCTCATCACACATTCATACATCTGTATTCAAATGCCTGCCTTATAGATGTGGAAGAAGAAGAAAACTATGAAAGGAATCCTATTACTTTCCACTTTTTCCCTGGCACAGGGTGCCCAGAGAAGCTGTGGCTGCCCCATCCCTGGCAGCGTCCAAGGCCAGGTTGGACACAGGGCTTGGAGCAAGCTGCTCTATGGAAGGTGTCCCTGCCCATGGCAGAGGTTGGAGCTGGAGGAGCTTTAAGGTCCCTTCCAACCCAAACCAGTGTGTGACACCACAAAACCAGGTCCTGTGCAGTTTCAAACCCAGCAGCATGTGTGGGCCAGTCAGACGGCTCTTTCAGTAGCTGGTGGCTTTGCACCTTCTACCTGAAGCACTCCATGAGATAACAGGTTTCAGCAACATATATGTTGGTAAGAACCTGAAGGAGTCTGTGACCTGTTCAGCACACAAGAGGAGAGCCCATCACTGTAGGGGTGGATGTGCTTGGTGAGCGGAGAGGTACAATTAGGTGAGTTAAGTAAAGTAACAATGAATCGCTGCACACTTCCCATTGCAATAAAAATGATAATGATTCTGCTGAAAAATATCATTACTTCACACTCATTTAATTCTGGAAATCTAAATTCACAAAGAAAACAAGAAGCCTTTTAGTCTCCTGGTAGATAAATAGCCCAATTTTATGTCTACTCTTAGTTTTTTATCCTTTTCCAAGACATTTCATAAGACTTCAGAACATGAGAGCACAGTTTAATTAACATTATCACATTAAAAAGCACAGCCAAAATTTTCATGGCGTTTTAATTGAAATATAATACTGTCTCACTTAATTTTATCATTCTCTTTTTTGCATCTAGCTTAATGATGAAAGCCATGGTCTGCACTGACTGCTGAACTGTGTTGGTGTATTAGCAAAGAGGCCTTATCAAAGTAGCCGTTTAGACAGCTTAGGATGATCTTTTCTTGCAGAGATGCACCTCTGTGAGCAGAGGCACTTTCTATTCCATTTGTTCCCACCTCCAAAATGATTGCCTTGTCTCCACAGGTAATGCCAATTACATGCAAACAGGTTTTGGATGGAGGTTTGTGCACCTGCATCTCAACCGTGCCCAGGATAAAAAGGCAGCTTTCACCTCAAATAACACCTCACATCAGAGCAGCTCGGAGCTCTCTGAAAATGGTACATTCCATCCCTCAGCCGTCTTTTGGCCGCTGTGTTCAAAGCTGGGACCTTTCAGTAAAGAAATGCAAGTGTTCCCCCGCTCACAGCTGCAGCAATACGCTCAGCATCCCTTTACAACTGAGCCAACACCAGAAGGTCACCAGTCCTGCACAGCAAACACTGCCAGTCCCCAGCTCTTTATCTTGCCCATGTAGGAGGGTTTTGCCACAGATACTGGCATGGACCGAAGCACTGTGGGTCACTGAGCAGGTCACACAGTCACTGCACCCAGACGTTCCTTTGGCTGTGCCAGTTGCAGAAACACCAGCTGACATTTCCATTCACAAAGCCTTGTAGGGGAAGAGATACAGTGAGGTTTCCAAAGCTGCCTCGGAGTTTTGGACATCACTATCTTATCTGGTTTAACAGGAGCTGCATATCCACCTCCCTGAGGCACACGTGAAAACATGAGCCATCCCTTTTGAGTTTTGCTCGGTCCCAGTCTGAGACCTACAGAGCAAAGCCAAGGACAGAAGCCCTGCGTACAGAGCAAACGTGCAGCTGGTGACAGCACAAGCCCTGTTTGTTTCAGCAGGATGAAGATTTCACACTGGCTGGGAAACTCTTTGCCCTTGTTGCTGAAGTGACAAGATACAGGGCAGCCCGTGCCTCTGCAGTGCCCAGAGCCAGCCCCACACATCAGCCATGCTACTTCTCATCTCCAGGCTTCCAACGTGCAGGGATACAGCTTTCCCTCACTACCAGTCTTCACTGCTGCTGCTTCTGACAGCACCAGTGCTCGGCTTCAAGCTGGAAGCCTGCTCTGGCTGAATAAGGGGCTGCTGGTGCAGGCAGTGATAGAGGATGTGCTCTGGGTTTCCAGCAGGCCAGATGTGATCACTGCAATTGTCTCCTCCAGGTTTTGAATCACCCATCTCTGCAGGACACGCTAGGTGCTCTGTTCCATGAATACATTCCTTCTATTAGACTTAATTTTCCAGCTGATGACTGGTAACTTTAGATCACTGCTTTGTCTCAGGGAAGCACAGATCAGAACCAAGTGTTTCACTTCCCTGGGCACTAACTGGCAAAGCCTCTACATTTTATTTCCCTGAGGCTGTCTCCATCATTTTGAAGACGCAGTAGGAAGCCTGCAGGTCAGCCCATTTCTGCTGCTGTGTAGTCAAAATGCACCGTGCTGCTCCAGCCAACTTCTCCTTATGAAATTAGATTGGTTCGGAAAATGGGTTTTGATGGGAAGTTTTCTGAAGCTTGACATTTCGCAACAAAGAGAGGAAAAGTGCTACAAAGAGAGATGGCAGAAAGAAAAACGTGTAAAATCGTGCATCAAGAAAACACAATGTATTTGCTCTTCACTGGAAAGAAAAGAGAATGGGAAAGCTCAGAGGTGTCTGTGAAACAAAATCAGGCTTAATTCCTTACTTCTGGAGAGGCGCACTGGAACCTGCCTGGCCAATCTGAGCCCAGCAAAGGCAGTTGCCAGTGGGATGTTTCAGTCCCTTCTTGCCCAGACACAGCTTTCTTGCTTCAGCAGCTACAGCAGAAATCACAGAGCAAGTGACATTTCCTACACTGGAACAATAAATACATTGGCATTGATCTGAACAGACAAACTACTTTCCCAGGAGCATCATGACTTTGAGTAGGATCTGATTTTATGACTTTGGTTATAAATACATATATATATTTCCTATATATATTATATATATATATATACACATGTAGTATGTAGTAATACGGATATATGTAGTATGTAGGGGGACCCTTCATCAGGGACTGTAGCAACAGGACAAGGGGTGATGGGTTCAAACTAAAACGGAGGAAGTTAAGGATAGATACGGGGAAGAAGCTCTTCCCTGTGAGGGTGCTGAGGCGCTGGCACACGGTGCCCAGAGAAGCTGTGGCTGCCCCATCCCTGCAGTGCTCAAGGCCATGGTGGACACAGGGCTTGGAGCAAGCTGCTCTATGGAAGGTGTCCCTGTCCGTGGCAGGGGTTGAAACTGGATGAGCTTTAAGGCCCCTTCCAACCCAAACAGTCCAGCATTCTATGATTCTATGTAATAACATGTCTATGTAGTAATATAGATATATTGCAAGCCCATATGTTTGTGTGTTTCTGACTGAGAACATTAAAGCAGCAGGCTGGGGAGGCCTTGCTGCTCTCTGGATCTGCAAGTGTGCAAGATGACCTTAACTAAATGTCTACTTGGCAAAGGGATATTATGCGTTCCCTTCGTTGGAATAGACGAAACATCTTTAATGAATTGCTTGGTAGCATTTTCCACTGTACATTAGGCATGACACTCAAATAACTGTGGTTCTGAATTTATATGCTTTCTCAAAGCTCTCAGGCTGTTGGCAAACACAACAAAGGCAGATGTGGAGACCAAACTTCAATTCTCCTTTTTGTTTCCCCTATCCTAAATCAATAGATATATAAAAGTTAGAGATGAAAACAAATCATGATCATGCTGAAGCTTTCAGGGGAAAATACCATCTACAAGAAAACAAATCAATAAAACTTCGTATTCTTGGACATGGTCTTCTGTTTTGGTCAATAAAGGCACTGTGTTGTGCAGGATATCGCTGGAGCCTGCAGCACTTTGTCAAGGACTGAGCATGGATATTGAGGGTGGGAGGATGGAATGGTAACTCCAGTTGTTAAGCAATTGTATCTCTAATGGAATGTGGTTTGCTTTTGACTTGAGAATTATCTGCCCTGCCAAAGGGTGGGGGCAAAGGAAGCTGAATGCCAGCATGGTCTGATGGTGCTTTGTGTAGTTTGTTCCTCTAAAATAGAAGAATTCCTTAGTGGTTTCCCCATTGTTTCAGTTGGGGAGGATCACTGTTTTTAACAAACTGACAAGAGAAGCAGGACTGAAGAAAGAAATGTAGGCAGATAGATTAGATTAGATTAGATCAGATTAGATTGATATGAATCGTCTCTTCAATGTTCAAACTGAGCTGCCTTAGTAGAGAAAACCAGATTCTCATTAAACACCTCAGCAAAACCTCACCTTAGAATTCAGATCAAGAACCAAGAAGGCGCTTCATTCTCTGCAAGAAGGAGGCAAAACCCAATTACACTGGTAGGAACTAAGGCATGACTCATGAATTTTCTCAATGAATAATAATAGGAAATAACACAGGAGGGGCTGCAGAAGGTGCAAGTGGGTTAGAAAGATGCTGTGCACAGATGCTGGAAATGCACAGGCCAGTGTGTTGCTTTCAAATTCATATCAAAAGCAGAAATGTTTTGCTCCTCACTTCTGTGTCATTGCAAGCTCCATGGGTAATGTTTTGTACAAGAGCACTGGAACAACTGATGGAGAGCCCAGAGAAAGATGCTGGGCCTTGGTTTCATTAAACAGAGGACAGCTCAGGCCATTCATTAAAGCAACACCATTCCTCTGTACTCGGAGAGTGCGGGCAGTGGCAGGCAATCAAGCCAAAAGGATTTAATGAGCAACGGGTGAAATCAATGCATCTGATTTTGGAGTTGCACTGACTACGGTATGAATACAGTCCCTCACCAGGCTCTGGAGAAGCAGTAACACATCAAGCTCCAGTAACTGAATTGGATTTGATTGACTACAGCTATTGCCAACACAACCACTGCTTACAGGAACGTGGAGCACAAAGGGCTCCGAGCAGATGAACAGCCACAACCTGCCCCAGCTCGTAACAGCAAGAAGAAGGTGCTGTGAATGCTGCATCCTAAAACTGCTGCCCTCATGAAAGCTGTCACGACTCCTCCCAATAAAGATCTTCATTTTGGTGGATGGGCCTCCTCCGAGGAGCACAAAATAACCATCTGTCACAACACAGCATCAGAAGGCAAATGAATCCTTCTTGGCTGCCACAACAACACCCGGAGCTTTCTGCTCTATTGATTTCCTTTCTGTCTTTCCAAGCAGAATATTAATACATGTCTGTGAAGGGTGAAGTCAGAGATTATCTCAGAGTTAATAAAGGAAGGTGTCTCACTTTGACACAACACATCCCATTGCTGCTGCAACTGGCATTGCTCCTGAGTGCCGGTTAACCTCAACAAGAAGCGATTCCTTGGGAAGGGCTGAACAACAGGCAATTGTTCCCCCATCCCAAATTTCTCCACCATTGCTCCCAGGGCCCACCTTGGCCTTCCATGGCTTGGGTGGTGTGGTTGGAGCTCCCACTCATGAAGACCAAGGCAAAGCCTTGGTATCTCAGCCTTCTCCATATCCTGGGTAACCAGGTCTTCCACTTCCTTCCGGAAAGGGCCCATGTTCTCCCTATTCTTCCTCACATCACCGACATACCTACAGAAACAAACTGATCTAGCTGAAGACGTCCTGCTCATTGCAGGGGGGTTGGACTACATGCCCTTTGAAGGTCCTTTCCAACCCAAACCATTCTGTGATGACTTTCTTGTTGCCCATGACATCCCTGGACAGATTTAATTCCATCAGCGCTTTAGTTTTCCTAACCTGATCCCTGGCTGCTCGAACAATTTCTCTGTGTTCCTCCTGTGCTTCCACCCTCTGCAGGATTCCTTCTGTGTTTGAGTTTGTCCATTATTTTGTGTTGTTCCCAAACCAGACAGGATGATTGAGAGAGGCAGAAGAGAGAGCAAGGAATGCAGGGTGCCTGGGCAAACCTGACCTGGCACAGGATGATTCCAGCCTACTTTGCATTGATCGGTCACACACCCTTGGATAAACAGCTTGATATTTCCCCACCTCTATCTTCCACCTTTACAGGTCTGTGCCTTGTACCCCAGCAGTTGGTGCCATGCAAGCACTCACTGTGTGTGCTGCGAGATCCTCAAACAAAAGGCACAGAAGAAACACAGCCCTTCATTACTGCTCCCGTCCCCTCGGCCATATTGATTATCCTCACTGTTTGCTCCTTCGGTTAATAATTATGATGATCTTCAGATTTGAGGCTGATCACTCAAGTAACATTGGTCAGAAAAACGCTTTGGATTTAGTCTGCAGCCCATTTTAAAATGATTCTTTGATTAACATTTTTCCCTAACGTTTCCAAAGCTTAATGCTTTTCAAATTAAAGGCAACTGATCTGAATCACATCACACTGTGCTCTAACCACAGGGATGGACGTGGCTGCTGAGAGAACAACACTTCCATGTACCCAGAGCCTCTGCAGCAACAGCTGAACTATCTGCTGGGACAGTGACTGCTGAAGGACAAGGCTGGATGTCTGAATCCAGCCCTCAAATCAGAGGCGATGCCCCCAGCCCGTGTGTGCAGCCATGTAAGTACCGAGCCTGCTCACTCTGTTACGGATGGAGGGTGAGGAAGAGTCCTCTCTGAAGCAGGCTTCTTGTGTAGGAGCATCCTCAGAGCCCCAAGCCATTTGTTACTGCTGAAATGAAGCAGTGAGGCTGGTGCAGAGTGGTGCTTCCAAGAGCAAAGGCTCCCCCAGGAAGCTCCGGTGTCAAGGAAAGGTGTATATTAATGCACTGCTTCAATCTGATGGGATGGGAAGGTATCATTTCTAATGAACCATCTCATTCCTCTCAGCTAATGCTAGACCCAAGATATGCAGCTTCAGTATAATTCTGAAATTATAGGATGAAATTACCAGCTCCAAATTGAATTCATTTTGTTACATTCACCCCCTTTTCGTTTTTTCTTTTTAACTAAATAAGATTTAAAAAATCAAATTACCTGCCTTCTGAAACGATGGCAAACAAGCTCTGAGGAAGCTTCTGCTCAAGTTAGTTTCTCTCTTGTTTCATGGAACAAAGAAAAAAGTGCAAAATGGCATTTAAAGTCTCAACTAAAGGAAAACTGGCACTTTGTTTTGAAATATTGATTGAAATATTCCCACCCAACCCTAAATTGGACTGTGGTTTTCACTGCTCACCCTCGGAGGAAACTAAGCAGTGTGAAACCACCTCCATGCACAAGTAAGCAAAGGACAGAAACGTGACAGGAACGGCTGGAGCTGCAGAGCACTCCGTGATGCTGACAGGAATCATGGCTCTGAACTCCCCATCCCGGCCTTTCCCCACTGGACCACAATTCTCCTGCAGAGTGAACTTAAAGCCAAGTCATGGTGCATTGTGGATGTTACTGACCTGTTGGGAGTCCTTCCACATCTACCTTTGCCTGTTTTGTACTCTGCAGCACTGGCATTCACACCTCTGGTTGTTCTTGTGCTTGGCCCCTTTACTGCCTGGTGTAAAGCACACCAGATGAGCACTGTAGAGCAAGGTGGTAAGTGACAGGCCACTACGTTACACACTGTCTGCACGAAAGAGCCTTTTCCTTACAGAAAGGTAAATCCTCCTTAGACACCCAGCAGCCTCTTGGATGAGTCTCAGGATTACTGCAGGCATGAATACCCAAGGACTTCAGGTTTTCATCATATTGGAGGTTTTTTAAGAACAGGTAATCTTAGACCACAAAAGAAGCATTGTGTGAAACTTCAAAGCAACTTTACAATACTGTGGTATTTTGGAAGACAATCTGAATAGCGATGGGCTGCCTTCACCTTTAAGTACCTGTATGTACAGTGCAGCACAAGGGCTGGGATCAAATTATGGAGGATGCTAACACGGAGAAATAATGCCATCAGCCTTATCCCACCCTGGATTTTTGATCTAATTACTTCCCTGGGGTGTCCTTACAGACACGACTTTCCTATCTGCAAGTCTCTTTGACCCGCAGATTTCCTCTGTGCTCTGTTCAGTTTTACTCTCTAACCACTTCTAAGCTCACAGTGAGTTGTGGTTACTCATAAACCGTCAGCCAGGCAATCCTGGGTGGAAAGGTGAATGCAAATAAGGCTCTCGCTGCTCCTCCACACTCCTCCTTCACCAGACAGAGATCTCCTCTCCCTCTGGAGCACTTCTCTGCAAAGTAATTACCCCATGCAGATGAAACCCACTGAGACGGAGCTATTCCAAGGTTTCATCAGTGGATGACACAGAAATCGCTGATGCTCTGGGGTTCCATGCCAGGATCAGAGCTGACAAGAGCTCCACGGGGTTCCCCATTGACACTGCTGGGAAGCATCTGTGCCATCTTCTCCAGCTCTGTGAGTGTGCTGGTGGCATGTGGGATATTCTCCCAGGACATGGGTTTCCACAGCCTTGGGTTTCACCATTCACACCAATGCAAGTGGAAAGATTCTCTCATTTGAAACACTGGCACAGGGTGCCCAGAGAAGCTGTGGCTGCCCCATCTCTGGTGGTGTTCAAGGCCAGGTTGGACATAGGGGCTTGGAGCAAGCTGCTCCAGTGAAGGTGTCCCTGCCTGTGGCAGGGGGTTGGAGCTGGATGAGCTTTAAGGTCCCTTACAACACAAACCAGGCTGGGATTCTATTATCTCCAAACTAAGGCTTTCTCCCTGAAGAACTCCTGAGTACCACAGGACCATCACGGCACACCACCACGTGTTCACATGGCGGAAAAACACCAGTTCTGTACTTGAAAGTGCCAGCAAAAAACCTGCACATAAATCAATAAATACATAAATTGTCAGTCGTGTAAAAGCACATTCCCAAATTCCTGTATAAAAAGCAGTGCATTGTAACAGTTTTATTATAATGGTAACTTGAGGATGCTTCTTGTTTATGGGATGCAATAAGCACATCATAGACAAAATAAATTGTAAAAGGCGGTGGTGGAACACTCAGCACTGAAGTTTATTGGCTGAGAGGAGAGTTAGTACCAAGTCAGCAGGAAACCCCCATCTTGTGGCTGTTATTATTGTGATGATGCTTTTAATTAACTTACAAAATACTCCAAGAAAATCACTTCAGAAATCCTTTGAAAACACACCTTCAGAAAGGTGCATGGAGACAGATACTACTTTGGTCTTCCCTTTCCCTTTGCTAACTGCCCCTGTCTCACAATGCTGGGGGTTGACCTGCACTCCACACATTCTCCTCTCCTTCCTTCTCTGGTTCTTTCCATCTAAGGAACTAACTCATTTGGACTGCGTGGCTCCTCAGGAACAGGGGATGTGACTGTCTCCCAACACAAAGTTCTATGTAATAAGACATGTAATTCCCTGTAATGCTGACAGCAGCTCTCTCTGAAGCAGCTATAACTTGCCAATTGTAAAACTCTGTGTTAGAGAGATACTTGGATTGTATTAGCAAGAGGTATTTCCCTTTACTTTGCACAGCAATCTCTCCCTCACCATCTCCGTAAACATGAGAGCTTAGATGATACCGCATAGCCTCAAATTTATTTATCAGCAGATGAAGCAGGGCCGTCTATGGCAGCCCAATGCACTAACGTGTCTCAGAGTATCACTGTGTATCTACAGAGGCTGCCAAAGAGACCTTTCAGACCAGCAGTTAAATATGGATCTGCAAAAGGGCCCTGGACTAACCTAAGTGTTCAGCTCACACCAGGCTGGAGTAACCCAGCTTGCAGAGGTCATTCCATCCTGTCTGGCAAGTGTGTCTCTGCAGTGTTCCAGGCTCAGCTCACCACAACCAGGACCTAAATAATTCACATAGGACTCCAAGGAAAATCGTCCAACCCCCCCAAAGCAAGCTGTAACTTCAGACTTTTTAACCCGTTTATAACCAGAACTCCATTTGCTGGTTCTGTTCCCTCTTCTAAGTCAAACACTGGTCTGGACTGCAGGGACCTTAAAGCTCATCCAGTTCCAACCACTGCCAAGGGCATGGACACCTTCCACTACAGCAGCTTGCTCCAAGCCCCTGTTTCCAACCTGGCCTTGAACACTGCAGGGATGGGGCAGCCACAGCTCCTCTGGGCACCCTGTGCCAGCGCCTCAGCACC
>JASSUY010008610.1:0-35916 GCA_032466535.1 Forpus xanthops
GGGGGCAGGAGTTGCATCTCCTTCCCCTTTTAAAGGAAAACTACACAGATGTATCAGGTTAAATCTTACCCCCTCCCTTCCTTGCCATTAATGGCATTTCCATTTTGCTGTTCATCCTAGGTAGACATCTCTTCATGTGACTTAACACACTCACTGCCTGAAAATAAGCTGTAGAAAAGCTTATTTACCAGACAGCATGACTTAAGGACTGTATGCAGGGCCAATTCATAGTTTTGTTGGTCCTGACTCCCACTATAACTAGCCTGGGCATTGTAATGAGGATGAGTGGGATGCAATAAGACTGCCCAAGCTGCAGTGAAATAACACTCTCTCCCTAGCACACAAAGCAGATTGATAACTAGACAGGGTGCCAGCACCACCACCTTTGTTGCCGTTTCCAACAGCTTGGTTATGTCTGAGCATCCCTCCTCTTCACCCCTTGACCACACAGGCAGCAGCCTTTGGTTGAGCCTCTGCATAAGAAATCATCAACCAGGAGCAAAGACTTTTCTAGAATTAATACAGGAACAGGTAACTCAGCCAGCAAAGCATTCACTATCTGGAAATAGCTGTCAGGCACCAGTGCCCAATGTTGATTTATTCCTTTGTTTCTCCAGATGAGGTATTTCAGCTCCTTTCCTAAGGGGCTCTGTCTGAACCACATTTGGACTGCAAGCAATTCAGCCTGCCTGGCTGTCACAAGGTGCTGCTGCAGCATTGCAGCCCCTGCGCTGGCACTGTGTTGGCTTTTAGAGTGATTAGTTTCTTATTTTCTAAAGCTCTTGAATGAGCTGTTGCCAGATGCTTTTTCAGGTACACCCTCAGCTCTTGCAGCAGGCTGACATTTCTGGCACTGGGGTGCTCTCCCCTGCCTCCATCAGCACTTCTGGCCAAACTCCCATGTCTAAGCAGAACTGCCCCTTGCGCAAGCCCAGCTCCTCCTGATGAGGAGGCTTTCCACCCCTTTGTGCCTGGCCACCTCCCAGGGTTGGAGATGGGCACCGTGTCCCAGAGCCTGGCCTCTGGTTGCCCACAGACCACCTCCTACTCCCATGGGATACCATAACCACAGTACTGCATTACCTCCAATGACCAAAGATTTGATTCAGTCCTGTCCAGTTTTTAGTTTCTTTGTCATTGTTCTTGCTAGAAGGGACATACTGCACTCACAGCCAGACAGTCCCTCTAGCCCTTTGCTACCTAATCACTGTGTTAATTGTGGTGATGATAGGGAAAGCTTTCTGTGTTACCTCTACTAATTCTATTTTTGTTTAAATTTGTATTTGAAATCCCTACCTATAGACTTTCATTTCTCCTTTTTTTTCAAGTTCATATCAGGAGTGTATCTGGAGGTAGCTAGAATCATGAAACTTCATTGTTAATCAGCCAATGACTTTGGCTGGGCTGACATTTTCCTGGCTATTTTTAGAGTATGACTCAGATACTGTGCTACAGAGCCTGCAAAATCCCTGTGGGCTGGTACCAGAGCCTCATTCAAAGCTCTGCTGAAGCATCACACGATAGGGAAAGGCAGTCAAAGCGGGCAAAGGCTTTTGTTCTTTAGAAAAAGAAGTAAACATGGGAAACAAGGTGTTGAGGCAATATAGTGGGACATTAGGAACTGGACGGGAAATCCTCCTACCTGGCCCTCAGAGGACCATTTCCATCATGCACTATTGGGCTGCTGGAAACAAAGCCTTGTGCGTGCCTCCTGCTAGATGTATAGCTGAAAACCCAGAGGAGAAATGTCAATGTTTCCTCCCTAGTCAGCCTTATTGGTAATTGAAGGCCCCACTTCCTTGCTGGTGTAAAAGCTCACTTCTTGAGTCTCAGCTGTCATCTGGTCTCCCTACAAGCTGTTGCTATGAAGAAGACCCACAGACCCAGTTAGTGACTCTCCTTGGTAGGAGTCTGAGGACACACAAGCTCCTTGAGGGGGACAGGGTGAAGGCAGGAATAAAAGGCATCAGTCTGCTGCAAAATTCCTTGTTCTTGCTCATAATGAAGTTATGCATCACTTCGGAGAGGGCTGACAAATATCCTCAGAAGCTCGATGCTCATTGTGTGGTCTGAGACCTGCCTGTCAAAGCAGCACATCACTGAAGCAGCTATTCTGTGAGATGGGTTTCTCCTATGAAGTATGATGCAATCTGAGCTCCCATCAATCAGCGTTAATGCAACTCAGAAGTAATTAAAACTTTCCAAGAATCAACCCCCTGGTTCCTGCAGTCCCTCGGTTTGATTTTAAATTATCTTTTTTTTTTTTTTTTTCCATTAGCAGAAACTATATTTGATCTGAAGTGCAGTGGAAACTCTGGCTGTGTACTGGGAAGAAATCATCTAAGCAGTTATCCGTTCCTTGGCACAAATGCCCTCAAATACTTATCTGACCTGAGTGCAAGCAGACAGCAGGGTATCTCCATACCCAGTCTGGATGTGGGTAGCCAGGAAGGGATAGTGAAGGCAGGAGCCCACCCCCAGCTCCTGAAGAAACTGACCCTCTCCATACTCTGAAAAAGGAAGCAATGAAAGCTATTGTAGCAGCATTCACAATGTTAAGATGTTCTACCACACACAAAACCAGTGCTTAGGAAAAGGTCAAACTGTCTCCTTCCTACTGCCTGTCTCCAAGCTCCCTCACTTACTCAGCCTTGGGTTTGCTGGGATAGCTATTACAGCATTGCATTAACAAGGGCTTGAAATTAAGAGAAATGCTCTCAACTACAACTCTGCAACACACTGTAATTACAATTAATCATTTACTTTGTGCTACAGTGCTACTGATTACACCCCAGCTACAAATGGGTACCACCTGTAAAAGCCCAGGCAGCTGTAAGCCATTGCATCCACCTTGCAACATCAGGGGGCAAAGGCACTGTCAGGAGAGAGGCTGTTAAGAGCACCATCCCCACCAACTTGCGCTGTTCAAGTCTCTAGTGTCAGCTCCCCACCCTCTCTGAGATGCCAGCCTGTTTTTCCCATACCAGCGGCTAAGTTCTCCTTCATTTCTTACCCTGTTCCTTGGACATCTGATTTTATTGCACGCGTGAGATCCCATACCAGTGCTGGGAGGGAGCCATCTGAGCCCATGGCAGGGGTAGTCTGCCTCCTAAGTCAGTAGCACTACATTGATTTCTAGCAGCCAAAGGTCTGGCACTCAGCCTTCCTGAGGAGATGTTACAAGCAACTCTAGAGTGAGACATAAAACATTCATAGCATGTGAAACTGGGCACTGCAGTAATATGATGCATGGCAGAAAGCCTTTCGTCTGCATCCTGCCAGCTAACAAACGAGCAGTAGAAAGCTTTAAGCATAAGGAGCTTGTGTTTTAGGTTTTTTTTTCCATCCTGTAATTATTTTAATTCTAGTTAGTACAACTAGAAATGTTACTTGCAGCACCATCATCTTAAGCAGCAAATCCCACAGATCAATAGGACATTGCATTATGGTACTTCCTTTCATTGCTTTCAGGGTTTATGCCTTCCATGTCTTTATCTCATGCAGGAGTAAATAACTCCATGATTGTTTTTCTACAATGGCATTTTACACATCTCTTAAGCTTCCTGTACAAACCAAGTAACGGACATTTTGATACCCATCTTTAATGGGGGTAGAAAGTGCTTTGTATCCTACAAACTTATGGCAATACCCGTTTTCTGAGGACTGACTAAAAGCACCTAAGTCACTGCAGACACAGGACTGAACACCAGCCAACATGAACTCCAATGCAATTTCCAGCCCTCCCAAGCAGGCAGCTCACAGCAGCTCTGAAAAACAAGGTGCAAGAGGCACAGCCCTTGATACATAATGAGTGATTTCATTTGTAACACGTATTGTCAATGCAGCTTTTGTATTGCATCCCTGCAGGGCAAGCTTCTCTGCCATCATACTGCCCAGGAACCTGGGCTTGCAATGCTCTGAGGGTGCAGATAATCAAAGCTGGATGATAACAATCACTAATGACCCTGAATTTGTCTAGGTACAAGCAATAGGGAGATTACAGACTCCCTACAGCCAAAGGGAAAGCTTTTCTGTGGAAAAAAATATCACCAAACCAAAAAATACCCACCATACCTGAAGTTCATTCACATACACCCCAAACAGAGAGCCTCCTTCTCCTTAGCATTTTCTGTGATGAGCAAAACCACAAATTGGAGTCACACGGGCAACACAGAAAGGCATTGCTGCAGAAAATATCTCCTCCTGTGTGACCAGAATATGAACAGCCAAAAACTTGTGCTAAAAGGAGAGAAGAAAAATGGACAGCAAAATGCATGAAAGCAACTGCATTGCCTTTTACTGACAATGTGCTACTACCTCCTGGCCAGGATACCTGCCCTCCCCCTTTATGTAGTGCCTAAAACACATCTGATGGATTGCTCCCTGCAGAGGAAAAAGGGCTGGGAAAGGCAACAAGAAACCTGTACAGTGCCTGACATGGCCTGTTGGACTGGTTTGGATAATGCTCAAGTTTATCTGGTTTCACAGATATGGGCATCATCATCGGACCTGACTGATGGGGGACATTTTCCCTTATGCTGGCACATGGGGAGTGTCGTGGTTCAAGCCCAGCTGGCAACTCAGAACTATACAGCCGTTTGCTCACTCTCCCCCTTTCCTCCCCCTGCTCCCAGAGGGATGGGGGGAGAATTGAAATAATGTAACTCCCATGGGTTGAGATAAGAACAGTCCAGTAACTAAGGTATAACACAAACCACTGCTGCTGCCACCAATAATAATAATGACAAGGGAAGAGAACACAACCACTCACCACCCGCCGACTGATACGCAGCCCAGCCTGAGCAGCGATCTAACCCTTCTGGGTAACTGCCCCAGCTTATATAGTGGGCATGATATGCTGTGGTATGGAATACCTCTTTGGTCACTTTGGGTGAGGTGTCCTGTCTCTGCTTCCTCCCAGCTCCCCCTCCTTCCTGGCAGAGCATGAGTCTCAGAAAGTCCTTGGTCAGACCAAACATCACTGAGCAGCAACTGAAAACATCGGTGTTATCAGCACTGTTCCCAGGCTGAAAGTAAAAACCACAGCGCTGCACCAGCTACTAAGAAGGAGAAAAATGACTGCTACTGCTGAACCCAGGACAAGGAGGAAGCTAAAGCCTTCCACATGGCAGCCCCAGGCTTTGAGCAACCCCAGGGGTGTGCAAGTGACCTAACAGCAGCTCTTCAGGGCTCAGCTCTAACCACCAGCCGGGATATACTCCCTGTGGAAGACATTACATGCATAAATATGGGTGGGGTATCAAGAAACAAGGAGGCTGTGTCATCTGGTATGCCCATATGTAGCTATTTTTTAAGAGGCATTTCTTTCAGGTATAACTTGTTTGCAGCTGTTCCTATGCAATAATTCGTTATCACATCACAAGCTCAAAGTCAACTCACCAGAAAGAATTATAGCAGTATTGGGGAAAAGTCAGGCAAGGAAGTAAAATGCTCCCAAGTGTCAAGTTTTCTGCAGAAGTGAGCAAATAAAGGAGACATAAGCAACCCGAGCAACAGGAGGCTTGATTGCAACCTCACTGAATGGAAGTCAGGAATAAAGCTATCAAAGCCTGTGGGGTTGTAACAGCAAACTGGGTCTGAAAATGAGGCTCCAGGCTGAAAAGCATCATGCAAAAGAAGGGAAATTTAGGGAACTACTAAGTTTCCAGACTACTGCCATGTCCTACATGTGTGGAAAAGAGGCATCCAGCAGGTCTGCAAGCAGCTTGTACATCTGGCTCCTGCTGCTCTATCAGACTCAATGTCCTGTCCTGTGTGTGCCTCCCACTGAGATGCTGCCCCAGGCTGAGCTGCTTTGGCCACCAGCATCCATTCAGAAAGAGGGTCTCAAATGACACCTCCTGCACAGCTCTGCCAAGGTTTTGCTCTCACAGCTCGCACCAGGTCCAAGAGTGCCAATTCCCAGCTCCAATGGTTTCCACTGAAAAACCACACACCCAAACAGACCTCTTCCTTAACACACAACAGGCACAACACCAAATCCTCCCTCCAGCCAGCTGAGCCCCCACTACCTTCATAAAAAAGTGAAGTATTTTAACATGTTGTTTCCAAAACCCTTTTTTCTCTCTCAAAAAACAATCAGAAGCATCACCTCCTTCTGAGCGGGAGAAAAAGAATGCTGTTTGAGCTTTAGGTACTGTAATACAAGTTCTCAGTCAGGTCCTTGGAATAACGGCAGTTTCTGCACACTTGTTTGGTGTCAGAGGACCACAGTCCCTTGAAAAGGGGTAACGAAGCTAGCAAGAAAAGAGCAGCAAGGATGACCACATTTACAGTAAAGTATTTCTAGAGAAACAAAAGCATTTGACTCCTTTGCTATCAGCAAGCATTACAGAAACCAAAAGGCAGGAGTATGCTCCGTTTCATACAAATTAGAGAACAAATGAGACATATAATGTTTCCTAACACCAGGAAGAATAGTGGTATTTAGGAAGGTTTCTGGCATTACAATCAAGGGCAAAACAAAGCAAGCTGATACTCTACTGCTAGAAATTCAAAAACATATTTACTCTCCACACGCAGTTTGTGTTTAATGTGTCAGACTTCACGTCTCCAAGATGGTCCAATGCATTTCTGAATTGCTCCATGTAACATCTCGGATGTCTGAGCAGCGAGATTCAGTAGTGCGGATTCGCTCCTTCGCTGGCAAGGTTTCATCTCGAGGGAGATGATCTCATCACTGCATAACACTATCATCTTCAACACAGGAGGAAGAAACTCTCACGGTCAGAGCGAAGCAGCTTCACCATTGATGGAGTCTGCCTGCCAACAAAACACGTGTGCAGCACTCAAGCAATAACTGTTACCCTCCTCCCCAGGTAATTTGCTGTTTCTGTGTCCTTTATCTTCAAGACCAGATTGGACAAGGCTTTGAGCAACCTGGTCTAGTGGAAGGTGTCACTGCCCATGGCAGGGGTTGGAACTGGGTGAGCTTTAAGGTCCTGTCCAAACCAAACCATTCTATGGTTCTATCTGAGGATGAACTCAACATTCAATCAGTGATATGGTCAAGTTAAGCCCACACTATGCAAGGATTGTCAGAGGTCTTACAGACCCCAAACTGTGACAGGTTTGATGTCCTCAGGGCCTTTTAAACACCAATCTGCCTCTGAAAAGTAATGTTGTGGCTCTCATTCCTGCCCACACAGCCCTCCTCTATCACTCAGCTGTAGCAGGAACATTGCTCCCAAGTAAATATTCCTGCAGTAGACCAGCCTGCTCACCTCTAGCAGTGGCTGCCCCCCTCTTGGTGAGTAGGAGGGCCTGGAAGACATGGTCAGGCTTACCAGAAGCAGGAGTAAACCTCACGTCTCCTTAGTGCCTGCTCACCCACCCGAGGCCTCCTCTGCAGGGGAGCAGACACAGACTCTCTCATCTCTGTGGCTGGCCTGGGGGTGCCACAACATTGAGCAGGACCCCAGTTCAGAGCAGCCCTCCCTCTTCACCCTGACAGGGAGCTGCCCACCAGGGAAACCAGCCCCTTATCCAAGGTGTACATCTGGCCTTTTAATAAGAGGTACATGGCAAACCCAAGCAAAGTGAATGGTTCAGGAACATTCAAGGAGCACCTTGGACCATGAGCTGAGCAAACTACTCCAGCAAGGGGCAACCAGCTTCAGGGAAGAAAAAGAGCTTCCTACCAGCCAAAGCACAGGCAAGCCTTTTCTTCACACCCTGATGAACAGCTCCTGAGTGTGGCTCTGAGCCCTTTCCTTCCACAAAAAGGAAAGCCCCTAAGGCCCAACAAGCAAAAGAAAAGCATAGAAGCAGCACTTTCCTTATTGCAGGACCAGTGGGATTTATACCCCCAGGTTCTGCAGTTGCCTTCCCAGCCTGCTGAGCATCCCCCCTCCCACACTCTGGGCTCATCAGGAATGACCAAGGCTGGTCAATGCTAACAAGACATCACATGTGTCTGGGGAATTTTGGCAGCTGCTTGTATTTAGGACTTCAATGAGCATAAGTAAATGGAGAATGTCAGTACTAACGTTTCTTTTCAGAGCAGTTTCACAGCTGAAATTCAGCCAGGGTCAATTTTACCTAAGAAAATCCCCTTCTTTATTGTGCTTTAGGACAATTATTTCAAACAGAGCAGCACTGTAAATATCACACATTTGTGCAATTCTCCTCATCCTCTTTGGTATTCCCTGACTCTCACACTCAAGCCAGGTTGAAAGCAAAACTCATTTCCTGCCTCCCCAAAGCTCCTCCATAGCTGGCTGTATGGAAGTAACATCCTCTGGGAGAGCATAGCCACTGCCAACATCCCTCTGCAGGGGAATGCGCGCTGGGGTTGGAGGGATGAAGTAATTCTCACCTTGAAGCTCTACCACCAGTCTGTGTTAGACCTGAGGGCATTAAATTCAGTCTGGAGAGCTGAGGATGTCAGCTGGGTTGAATGGCAGTGAAGTGGATCTGGATTTCAGTTGAACTGTGTCCAGTTAAAGGTGTCCATATTCAAATGGGGGTTTCTCATGGCTAGGCTGGAATAGGATGTGAGACCCAACGGGCATCATGCTCCAGTTTGGAATTTTCCCCCTGCAAAGTCCCTGTTCAAGTGCAATTCCCCATGCAGGGTGATTCTGTCAGTTCATGTGTGGGTCTGTTCCTCCTCGAACTGTAGCCAAAGCCTCATCAAAATAACCTGCTCTTAAACAGTGTAAGTGCATACACAAACAGAATTTCAACGGATTTGCTTTAGAAACACTTCTTTAGCTAAAATACAGCTAAAACATGCCATCTCCTTCACCCAGATAGCTGGGCTGTGATGGAGCTGCAGCACTGGTCTCCAGCCCCACTCTTGTCCCCATCCTGCTGCTCAAGCTCCCATCAGCAGGAGCCCTTGTTGGGTTTTGCTTCCGCGTTTTGCCTGTGGAGCAGGGCAACGGTCCTGCTCCCCTCTGCCAAACCTGCTAGCTACTGGGCAGATGGACTTGCAGACCCGGTTGCACTGAGAGTTTTTTTGGGCTTCGCTGGCTGGGGGTGATGGCAAGGAGCCCAGGCTGTTCTCCTGCAGCAAGGGAGAACAACAAGGAAGAGCAGGGAAGAACTCCCCAGGGCGCCTCTCACTTGTTCAACACAATAAACACTCACTAATTCAGCTCAACAAATGCAGAGGGCCGCTCTAGTGGAAGATGTCCGTGCCCGAGCAGGGGTTTGGAACCGGGACGAGCTGGAAGGTCTCCTCCGTCCCAAACCGTTCCGTGATGCTGTGAGCTATGAGGCGGCCCTGGAGCTGCATTTGCGGGGCGGGGGCGCCTCCTGCTGGAGACACGCGGTGCGTGTCCTGCCTGCGGCCCGCTGCGCCCCGGGGCCATAAACGCCTCTTACTGCTCGCGTTCTGGAAACGTTTCTGACCCATGCACCTGGGCTGCAGCCTCAGCTCGCCTTCCCTCCCTCTGACCCTCCCGCCTTCGCCTCCAGAGCCAGAGGCTTGGCAGAAAACACCCAGGAGGATGATCAGCGGGCTGGAGCATCTCTGCTATGGAGACCGGCTGAGAGAGCTGGGCTTGTTCAGCCTGGAGAAGAGAAGGCTCTGGGGAGATCTTAGAGCGTCTTCGAGTGCCTAAAGGGGGGCTAAAGAAATCTGGAGAGGCACTTCTTAAAGTGTATGTAGGGATAGGACAAGGGGGAATGGCTTAAAACTGAAAGAGAGGAGATTTAGATTGGACATTAGGAGGAAGTTCTTCCGTGTGAGAGTGCTGAGGCACTGGCAGAGGTTGCCCACAGAAGCTGTGGCTGCCCCATCCCTGGCAGTGTTCAAGGCCAGGTTGGACAGGGCTTGGAGCAACCTGCCCTAGTGGAAGGTGTCCCTGCTCGTGGCAGGGGGTTAGAACTGGATGAACTTTAAGGTCCCTTCCAACAGAAATCACTCCATGGTTCTATGAAATATCACAACCACTGTAAGAGACACCGTATGGGCTGGCATCCCTGGGCACCCCTGGCCTTGAGGGAAGCTGCAGGACACCCGGCTGGGGTGCAGTGCTTCTGCTGTGGGTTGATGCATGCAGGTAACATCCAAAGCCCATGGGAGGTAGGAGCATTTCCTGTCACTGCTCTGGGTGATGCCTTGGCTCTGTTCCCACCATAGAGCTTGTCTCCATTCTCCCTGCCCAATGGTGTGCTCTGGCTGGGACCCCCACCTGCTGCACAGTTTAAGGGCAGAGTGGTCTGGAAAAAGGCAGCAAGGACAGGTCAAGGCATGGAACAGTTTGCCCCTGCACCGGGAAGCACTGACACCACAGGGACATATCGGACCTCTGCAAAAGCAGGAGTGACGTGTAGAGGGGCGACAGCCCCAGTGTCACTCTTCTGTGGGTGTCTGCTCCCAGTCTCACTGTCAGACACAGGTGAGGCAGGCTGCCGGTCTGAGCCAGCACGGCTGCCCCAAGCAGGGACAGAGGAGCGACTTCATCTGAGCTGCAGGCTCTGACAGATGAGCTCTGGGGCTCCGCCAACACGTCTAAGGCGTTCCCGCTCCCAGATGGCTGTTCTGTCCCTCTGCCAGGAGCTACCATGCCTCTGAGCTGGAGCAGGAGGAGGGACGTCTGCCTGGGCTGTAGCCACCGTGAGTCGCTGCTGGCCTCCCTGTACAAGCCTGTCTGTGCTCCCAGGTCCACTTCGCCTGCAGCAAAGTGTGGACAAGGCCCATGAGGGTGGTGACACTTTGCTTGCTTCTGCTGCTGCCAGGGTTCGCCGGCAGCTTGTTTGCGTGGGGATCAAAGGAATATGTGTTGCAAAATTACACCCTCACGGAGCATGGGTTTCCTATGGCTTATCTATGATAGATGCACCAGCCCATTAGATTTCTTCCCGGCCATGAAAGCCTCTTATCCCCTTTGGGATGCCTGCAGACATGATCTCTCCACACTGCAGATCTACCTTCTCGTAGTTTTCCGAGTGTGGCTCCTAAAACCCTGCACAAACGACTGCAACTGCCCTCTGGGTACCCTCAAGAGTGCAGCACAAAGCTCACTTTCTTTCCTAGCATGGTTTGGGCGTCACAGGATAGAGGGAATTCTGAGTTGTATAAATCATTGCACAGTGCAATTGTGGATAAATGCCCTTTGAATCCCGAGTCCTCTCCATTGATGGGTCTGTCACCCCCTTGAATCACAAGAGTGAATTTGCCTTATTCCTTCTGGGATTAAAAAAAAACCAAATCCGCAACAGAGCATAAAGCAGCGCAGCTTTAGTTCCATATTCTGACCAGAAACGATTCCCATGTAGAGCCGAGAGTGATGTAACACAAGCCCCAAGTATGTGTTGCATCCTGGAATGAATTGCCTTACGCCCCATGTTATTTATAGCCCCGCTGCCATTCCCAGCAGCTCCCTGCTGCGTTACTTGTGCGGCGGGACTCAGGGCCCGCAGCACGGGCAGCAGCTGTGTTGTGTGTGCAGATCACATAGCAACTGCCACAGCTGCCTGCCAAGGAGCACCGGCACACATCGCTCCCTGGGATAGTCACTAAAGGAAGGCAGAGAACAAAGCAGCAGGCAGGGAGGGAGACACGTGCCCAAGAGCGGGACCAGGTTCCTTGACTAGCAATACCTACAGTCTCCCTCTTGAAGGCTGTCCATGCTTTTGGCACGGTGGTTTTCTGCACTTGAAGCAGGGCTGGTGGGATAGCGAGCTCCAAGCTGTGCTGCCAACTGGCTGACATGGGTTGGGAGCGGATAAGTAATTTCTGGCATTGCTGAGAGAGATCTCGAGTTGCTGGAGGGGGTCCAGAGAAGGGCAATGAAGCTGTTGAAGGGCCTGGAGCACAAGCCTCATGAAGAATGGCTGAGGGAACTGGGGTTGTTCAGTCTGGGGAAGAGAAGGATTGGGGGGGCTTACTGCTCTCTACAACTACATGAAATGAAGATGGAGTGAGGAGGCGGCTGGTCTCCTCTCCCAAGTCATAAGCGATAGCACAAGAGCTAATGGCCTCAAGCTGCACCAGGGGAGGTTTAGACTGGATATTAGGAACAATTTCTTCTCCAAAAGTGTAATCAGGTATTTGAACAGGCTGCCCAGGGAAGCGGTGGAGTCACCATCCCTCTAAGTGTAGTCAAGGCCTTCCGTGACATGGTTTAGTGATGGACTTGGCAGTCTTGGGGTAATGGATGGACTTGATGGTCTTAAAGGTCTTTTCCACCCTAGTTAATTCCATGATTCTATGGTAAAGCCAATGTTAAATCACACGTGGTTTTCTTGCTCTGAGCTTGCCTGCTGCCCCTCTGTCATGAACATCAAGAACAAAGCCCAGCAGGAGGGTGGGAGCTGTGTGATCTAGCCCATGGCTGCTGCCTTCCTCACTCCTGTGTGAAATCCAGGTTAGTGCCTCAACCAATTTTCTGTTGATGCCTTGAATGTACTGCTGCAGGTTGGTGAGAGGAATCTGTGCTGGAGGCACCAGCCAGCACGCACAAAATGTGGGTCAGGATGGGGGCTGGCTGGGCCCTTGCTCAAGCCAGGATTTGACCCCCTCCAGGGGTTTCTGTCTGCCTTCTGTTGCATATACTGGAAAACTTCAAGTCTCTTAAATTCTTTTAGGCAGGATTTTTGCTGGACCTTGAACCTCTCGTAGGCAGCATACCTATGCTGGCCAGCATTACAAGCCCTGGAGCTCCCATAGCCCCCTGCTCGTAGGGATGCGGAGCAGCAGCTGATGTACCACCAGTGCCATTCCCACTGGGGGCACGGCAGAGCCATCACTGTTTAAAGCTATTTTAACACATTATGCCCAGCACCTGGTGTGGGGAAGTAGAGGCATTTACCTCACACAGCCACTGTATTCTGATGAAAAGCAGCTGAAGGATAGGGAGGACCTGAACAGCAACTGGGGTGGCATGGAGTCCAGGCTGTCACTTGGGTCCCTTCCTGCTGTAGCTTCTGCCTCCTGTGTACACCAGTCTGAAGTGGCCGAGTTCAGGGAGAAACAACAGGCATGTTTCCCACCTCAGGAAATGCCAGTTTTACACAGTCTGTTAGAAAACAGGTACGACACAGTAATCAGATTCGTTTTATTAAAAAACTTGCAATAAAATTCCTTGGAATTCACCATCTTAACTTTGAGAGTTGCAATATTTTACTAGTACATAATAACACAGTCTCACATATTTACATTATAATCCTCTATATAACAAAAATAGCCATGTTGTACTACTGAATAATGCTTCCGAATGTTACCCTCAACATTTCGGTACTTCCCCCAGCTGAGTCACTGTCCATGCTCTTCAGCATTTACAGCATAGAACAAAGCAAAAAGGAAACAAAACAAGAAGTGTGTGCCTCATGATTTCAGGCAAATCCCTTTAAGATGATAGCTCTCCGACTCCCACATTTTTCAAGAGAGATAAAGTGCATTGGAGGGGAAGATGTAGACGTTATAAAATATCAGCACAGACTTAAAGTCTATTTGCAATGCTGTACAGAAAGTAATGCTAGAAAAGAAGGCTCACTTCACAAACTGCTACTGCACTGTTTTGGCAGCAAGTCACAGGTAGCGGGGGGGAAGCCAACTATGAGAAAAAAGAGCCATGTAAATGCCACTGTGTGACTTTGCCATGGTCTTTGCTGGGTGTTGCACAAACCGACTTGCAGCTGGCTGAGAAAGGAGCTGTTTTTTAACGTGGAGATGAAGGGTTGTTTCCACAGTCAGAAGAACCACAATGTGGTCAGCCTGCAGGAACCAACTGCCTTACCAGCAAACCAGCTTCAGCCAGAACAAGGCTCCCAGCCGGAGGGGCCACGGTGCCAAGTGTGACAGCCCTGTCACCCCCCAGCCTGCCAGGGCAGAATCAGTAAATCCACTCCTGCATCCAGAGCAGGACTGATTACCTTGTTCCAGTGGGACAGACCATTGTCTCCAAGCGGGAAGTGATTTCGATAAGCTGTGCACTGATCCATATGGTATTTATTTCACTCAGGGTTTTTCTTCCCTTCTTAACGTCAGCATTTGCTGGTATGGCTCTGCAGCATGCGAAAAGCTGGAAAAAGCTTTGGAGCCGTCACTGATACTTCTGTTCACGAACCACGTACGAATGGGACGCCACAGTTTTTTGGTTTGCTTATAAACTACTCAATAGAAACGATCCTATTCTGGAAATGGATGGAATGTCTATTTTGACAAGTACAAAACCATTTTAAATGTTCACTAAATACAAGGAACATCTCGCTATAAAAATAACAGACCCTCCCACCCGCTGTCCCCTCTTTACATTTCTAATTATAAAATGGTACAGTCATTTCAGGTTCCTAACATGAGACAAGAAGGAAGGGCGGTATTACGTACACATACAAAACATTTAGGTATTTGACATCTGAAATAACATTCAGATATACATTCAGAGCAAACAAGCATCTCGATCTTGCTATTGTTTTTCAAGCTACACAGGACTGAAAGTTTGAGAAATGAACAAAAATGGGAAAATGCTATTTCTGGGTTTTTTTATCCTCTCCTTTTTTTTCTTTGCATTCACTCCAGGAAGAAATAACTTCCATTGGCTCACAATTAAAACAGTTGAGACAAAATTGATTTCAGATGGAAAATTCATCTGTTGGCTTTTCATTCAAAATCCACAACATATTTCATTCATTTTTCTTCTCTATTTCTCCCTTTGAAACAGAGCTCCTGCTTTGAAGGGTTTTTTTTCCCTAGAGAAATAAGTGCCAAAGCAGAGGGAGGGAGCTGAGCGGGTGTCCAGCGTGACAGGGGTGGCCTTGCCTTCTCCCTCGCTCCCCATCCCAGCCGGCAGCTGCCATCTGCTACACAAACAAATCCAGGCTAAAAAAGTCCATCTGGCGTTCCTCTTTCAACTGCGAAACTATCAATTAGTTCAGGTAACAGCTTGGGAAAGCAAAAGGAGTGCTTGCGTTGGATCAGTCGTCCCTATTCACCAAAGCCTGTGAAACAACACCTCCACCCTCATTTCCCTGCCCCGACAGTATTTCACGCCATTGTTTTTCACTGCTTGCGTTAATGAAGCCGATTCATTTATGTTGTGCTGGCTGCCCCGTATACACTCACACGTTTTGCATCTATAAAACAAATGACTTAATGCTCAGTGTTCTTCAGTGAAGCAGCAATCCTGATAAGCACTGGTTATGAAGAAGCTTGGCTGCCCTGAGTCTGCCCAACACCCCTGGCCTGTCTGTGATTAAGCTGAACTTAGGCTGGCTCCTCTCCCCTGTGCTCACCCAGAGCAATCCAACCTGCCACAAGAGATGCAGGCAGCACAAAATGCAAGAGAGGAAGTGGCACAGCATTAGTTTGATCCCACCATCTCCTCCTCCTGCAACTAAAGCTCACACCAGAACAGGCATCTGTGAGAAGGACTGGGAAGGAACCAGCTGGGTTTCTCTGACATTTCAGTCCTGTGGAACTGGAAAAGGGTGCATCCCAAGAGCAAACCAAGCCCTCCCTTTTCTGTTTAGAGAGTCAGCGTGTCCTGGCCCCTGTTCCTAGTAGAATGGCTCAACAGCAGGGATCCACAAGAACAGCAAATGTTTAAAAAAGTCCATTATTGCTAATAAACATAAATAAATGACTATTGGTTTTCCTGGCTTGCACGGCCTATAAATTTTTATCCTTGCTTATTACAAACTATATGCTTACTCATGAGCTCTTCTAAGAACAGAGATCACAAAGGAATGAGACTCTTGGAAACAGAGGCTGAGAGATTCCCAGCTATGAAGTTGGACTTGAAGTCCAGAGATTTGCATTTAAAGGCTGGTGCCCTGATCTTTGCCTTTTAATCACAGAATCCACTCAAAGGGCTGTGGCGTACATTCAAAGGAAAACTTGTAAGGCAAAACTCTGGAAAATCAAAATGACAACTGCAGGTTTAACACGAACAGCAAATAAAACAGACTTTATGAATAATCTGCACCTGTGTTGTACTGATGAGTAAATGTACGCAGAAGTGTGATCTGCAGATACCCACCAGGGCAACCCATCCACATGCCAAGGTCTTCTGAGATAGACATTTTTCAAACTGGATAAGCACTTTTTTTGCTTTAGCAATGGGGAAAAAGAAGATGGGTTAACAGGTTTAACGTGAAAAATAACTGGATCACAATGCATATTCTTTGAGAAAGATCAAATTCAGAGCTGGATCAGTCTCTGTGCTTGGGTTCATTTAGTTACAGTAGTCACTCAATAAGACTAAGCACTGCCCTGCTTTCAGTGGCTTCCTCTGGATCTGATCTAGGGTTCATTGAAGCGAGTTCTGACTGACCTCTTACCATATGGATTATTTTTTTTCCCCCAGATTGCATCTAGAAAGCCTTTTTCTTTAGTGCCACAATCTCCCCCATATAAAAAGTCATATAAAAATGGCAGCTGCTTCTGTTTCCACTACAATATGGTTTCGATAGTCTTACCAATACACTTTTATATGCATTCATGGCAATATAATTCTACAGAATGCTTAAAGAATGAACTATAGCGCTGTGATTGACCTGATCCCGGTTCTGAGGCTCTGATGCAGCCAGAAAATAAAAAAACACCTCAACCCCTCAGCAAGTGTCAGATCTTGATCCTCACCCAAACAGATCAGCTATGGGGAGGGGATGTGGAACTGGCACCTTGCACATCGGCATGCACGCAGTAGGTCATTTATGAGTGCAAAACTCTCCTATACAACCTTTTGTGTCCTATTGAACAGACCTTTGGGAAAGCAGTTCAGTGAAACCCACAAAAATCAAAGGATAGCCAGAGGGCAGCCTCCCTCTGCCCAAATTTCACCCTGCAACCACTTTGGCATGAGTGGAAATGAGCCTCGCTAAAATGAATGCTTCTCTCACCTAAAACTTGTTCATGGAAAAGAGCCTCAGATGACAGAAAAGCTCAGAGACACAAGATCAGCTTAATGACAAAAATGCCTTTCTTGAGAGCTGCACTATCCATCCTTTGGCCACCAGCCCTGTGCAGGAGGTGCCCCTTTGCCCCGGTGTTAGTCACAGCATGAGCCTGCAGAATTACATGCATGAACACTTGTTCGTCAGAGGGCACCAGAGGATTTTGTGTTTTCCCAGCTGCATGCTAAAGGCTCCTTTCCCTTCTGAACAGGCAGCGCTCTGTGCCTGGCATCTGAATCCCACATACTTTATTCTGGAGCCCAAGCTTAGCAGGCAGCAGTACTGAGGACTTGCACAACTCACAGGATGGGACTCATCTTGCCCAAAGTTGCAACTCAGGAGGTTTAATTTTATCCTGTGAGGAAAACTTAGTTCAGATACTCATGTAAGCAAAACAGTACATGGGTGTGCAGAATTAAGGCTTTCATATGTGCTACAAACACACACCTAGGGGTCTTAGACATTATGAAGCACCTCAAATTCCCAAGGCATTTCAGAGGTTATATATACAAAGAATATTGCCAGCCAGGTCCTGCTTTAGGAAAATATTTCCATTTGACACAGGGACTTAATTATGGTCATAGACCTGTTGAAAATAATATTGGTACAAGTCCAAAATTAGCTTCAAGTGCTTTTCTGAAGAAGGATGGAATTAATTATTTACTTAAGTGCTTTCCTAAATTCTAGCTTCAGTGATGTGTAACCTGGCTTTCCACTTGCTACTGCTTAACAGTGCCCAGAGCTGTAGAACACCTGAGGACAGGGGTGGGAAAACATCTTCCTGAGTGAAACTGCAGGTAGAACAGGGAAAATAAAAGCAGACTGACTGCTGACCCAGATTTGCTAGGGTGCCTCTTCTGGAAGACGACATTATGGTGGTATGTATAAGTGCCTCACCCAGCCTAGCACCCTGCCAGTGGCCACCTGTGGACCCTGAGGGACCAAATCTGGTATGGGATACTCAGGAAAAGAACATGCACAGTGTGTTCACTCCCTGAGATCCTTCCCCAACTCCTAGAAAAAAGGGCAGGGTCTCAGTTACCATCCATGTGATGCCCCTTTGAGCACAGCTCCCTCCAATGATTGGAGCTGGGCAAAGGACCCAGTTCAGTGTCAGCCAGGATTTTCATCTAGTGTCTTGCTTTTCCACAGACCTCACTGCTCTGCTGTACTGTGGATGACTCTGCTATGGCAACAGATAATCAGTCAATCTATCTATTGAGATTAACTTCATTAATTGTGAAATTAACTTAAGTGTGAAATAAAACAAAGACTTTGTGACAGCTTCTCTAAAACCCAAGCAGTGCAGCCAGGAGTATTTTGCCTGTGTGCTGTGCTGCAGAGGGTGGATGTTGAAGGATCACTGACAACTCAGACATCGTGTTCGTGATGTTCCTGTGACATGTAGCACCCAGGCTCCAGCACTAGAGAAGAAATTGTACCAGCGTGTATAGTTCCCCGTGGGAGACCTGACTGTGTGTAACTAGCTTCACTCTTTCCCCTGCAGTCATTTGAGATGAATTTCATTCTGGTGTGAAGGGCCAGTATTTGCTGCAAGCACCACTTAAATCCCATTTCAGCATTATTTCCAGAGCCTAAGTGGAGCTTATGCAGTACCTTGTGCAAACTCTCTTGTGCAGGGGTGAAACTTAGCATCGGTCCTCCTGATGCTGTGGACCTTTCCTATAGCAGCAACAAATAAAGGAGACATTAAAGAATAAGGAAAATATGATTACCAAACTACAAAAACTGGCAAGACTGACCTAGTTGCGCCCTTTGGAATGATCTGTAACTTTCTTTTTAAACCAAGCAGATTTCCAGCATCTCCTTAATTAAACAGAGATGTCCTTTCAAATGGCTTATAAAAATCTAACTGCACATTTCCGGATCACGGTTTTGAAGGATGATTAGGCTGTGCTCCTTTGCCTCAAAGTTACCCTGTAATTTAGGGACTAAGAACATCAAAAAAAATTAAGCTGTAAAATTAATTGAGTTCTAACTAGACCGAAAAGCACAGAGTATAATTTTTCCTTCTTCCTGTACTAAAGAAGCAAGTCAGCCAAAATTTTAGGGATTGTTCTAAACATATTTGTTCCTGAATAAGATCTGACAAACCAAATTTTGGCAAGAAGTTGGTCTCTGCATTTAAAAAGTAAATCCACAAGGAGATTAAACACAGCAAGAACCCTAATAGTTGCATTTTGAGATGCTACCACGACACCATCAAGTCAAAATGTTTGACCTCGCCACGAAATTGCAATGTAAGATAAATTGTTGATTCTATGGACTTGACTCAGGAGGCAGTAATGTGATTCAAATCATCTGACTGTCAACAGAAACCATGTACTCTTGTGTAACAGTAAGCTAAAAATGCTTCTTCACAGTTGAGTATTTTGACTGAAAAAGGAAATCATAAACTGAACAAGTAATGATATAAGCTTTTCCATGAAAAGCAGAGCTCAAGATAAACTAAATAACCATCGCAGGCCATTATTACTTAGGCGTTTTGATTTATGTTAGTTCTGTTTATTTTCATACTCCCTCCCCTCTACCCAATGTATTTTGGTATATATATATATTTATACAAATTGCAAGTATTCTGTTTGCCACAGTGTTGACAGGGACCCTGGAGGGCAAGGGACCACTTGAACTCCTATGTTGGGTCACAACTTTTAAAAGGTAAGAAGTGAAACACACTAAGAAAAAAACCCAAACAAAACAGGAAGCAAACATCTCAACCAGCTGCCTCCTGCCTTATTAGCAATTTCTGATGCTGGCATCAGCATCTTCAGACCCTTTCTAAGGATACTGTTATCCACGTAATGCACAGCTGTCAACAAGCAGCCTCTGGAAACCTCTCAGACATCTCTTCAGCCTACCTGTCAGATTTTGGTCTGTAAAATTAAGAGGAGACATGATGTTATACTAGATCTTCTTTTCCAGCTACTGAACTGTAGGAAGGCCATTACTGTAGAGACAACTGCTAATGGCATAAAATATAGCAAAGGACGACAAGGATGGAGTAAAGCTTTAAGCTTTTTTTTCTCTTTTTCTCACTATATGATACTTGTCTAGAACAGACCTCTACATAAAAGTTAACACAATGGAGTTTTAACCCAAATCTCAACAATCTGTTAACTCACAGGTATCCTACAAATAAAGGTCTTCAGAATACACTATTTCCAAGGCTCCCACTTAATGAAAGCAGGCTTCACATTAATGCAGGGTGCTGGTGCACCATCCTTCTGAAGCCATGTGTACTTCATGCAGAAACAACAAGGCAATGATAAATCCTGGAATCAGATCATGAAGTGACCAGTGAATAGGAATTCAGACTGCTGGACTGAACTCTTGAAAAAGCTGGGATCAGTCAACAAAAACAGAGTGTCCATCCATAGCAAACTATAACCAAACAAACAAACATAACAAATGGGCGTATTTTCAAAACAAAGAAACAAAATCCAATTGAACAAGTGTAGAAAACACTTAAGCTGTCTTTTCAGTTGCAGATTTATGAGCCACTGAGAGTTACATGACCGCTCTCAAGCATGTGGGTAAACTGAAAGCGTTCACCTCCCGTGTGAACAAAATGAACGTATGCAGATGATGAAACCGCATCCAGGCAGACACAACTGTTGCTATTGCTTTTCGTGACCATCTCAGAATGGAGTGTGCAGGAGTGACAGTGCTCTGGAGGCATGTGCATGACTGGTCCAAATCCTAGAAACCTGACTCAGTCCCTCCCTGTGACCCTCCCCTGTAGTTTAGTGTTGGATCTCTGTTTTTCAAGACTTCACCTCTTCGCAGTCTTGATCAGTGGAAAGCTCTACATCGGACAGTCCAACCTCCATTGCCATAATCAATGAAATATCTGAATCACTGCTCACTGTTGGCTCCTGTTCATCTGTGAGGGTAGAAAAGACAAGAAAAGGGCATTATGGTCGTGTCTTTCTGTCAATTTACTCCTATTTTTCGGTTCTACAGATGGCACCCAGAGGTCTCTCCACAACTGAGGCTGTCCTCAGATTCCAAACTTTGCTCTTAATCACTGTCTAAATCATTTCAAAAGTAGCAGAAAGTTGAAGCCATCAGTAGGAAAGAAACACGACAAGGAATCCTCCCAGGGCTCTCCATCCAGGCCCTCCACCTCCTTCCTCCCCCCGCCTGAGCACTTCTCTCCCTGCCCCCTTTTCACTTGGCATCATCCTACTCCCTCCACAAAGGCACCAAGTTAAGGACTAATGCACAGGCACCTGGTGGAGCAAGTTGGCCATGAGAAAACATTTCTTACAGGAAAAGAATCTACCCAAACCCTCATTAGGTGACATGATCACTGTTAGTGGAGACTTCTAAGACGGCACTAGGCTGACGTCCAGAAGGAGCAACATGTGTCTCATTAGTTTTGCCCGAGGACTCAAGACCAGTCTACCTGCCTTCTCAGGTGCCTTCTCTCATCTTTTTCCAGTCTATTTTCTATTCACCCTTTCCTCTATTTGAAGATGTGTTGAAGGTTCTTTATCCAGGCCAAAAGGGTCTACCCTAATCTACTATGATCACAAATACAGTAAGAATTAGACTGGCCCAACTGCAAATCCCATCAAAACTGTAAGCGTAGGAAGAGTAACTTGTTTTCATTTTGATCCCACAGCACTTACTATATACATAATTAGTAGCAGATAAAGACAACAGATTTTAAAGGTCTAAAAGCTTCTTTTATTTCAAGAACAATCAGGAGAAGCAAAGTACACTGGATCTCTTGGGAGATTTTCAAAGGCACAAAATCCCATAGGTGGCTGAGTCCCTGAGAGAAAAGTCCATGGTTCACATTTTCCAATGGTTTAATTACAACACTGTAAACAGATTTAAATCTGTGGCAGCTTTTCCTTTACATAATTTATTTTTCAGACAACAGAAGCAGAGCTTGATTGATGCAAAAAACCCTGAAAGTTGAGTATCTAAGAATTAATAAGTAAGAAACATTACAGAGAAGCCAGGAAAACAATAACTCCACATAGTTTAATTATTCACTTGAAGCTAAGTGCGCACAATTAGTCTCCTCTCAAGAGCTGTGTGTTTTTAAAATCTGTTTCAGAGAAAAAAACCATGTATTTACTTGTGCTGAGATTAGACGTCATGTTCTGTGGAGAAAGCCTGAATGCGGTCTGCATTATTCAAACTGAAAGAGCCAGTGCTTTCCTTTACAAGCCTTCCCAATTTTCATCCTGGATTATTTTTATACTTTCTTGATTGCAAGATAAATAATTAATGCACACAACCTCTTTGTATTTTTTTTTCCTCCTTATCAATATGACAGCAGTAAAACATTTCAAAGCATTGCTTCTGACTATAAATGCTTCCACTGGAGGTGGGGGAAGTACACACTGACTGAATGGTATCTCCTGTAGACTTCAGTGGGTTTGAATTACACTGAACTGTTAGGTGAACTGCTAGATCCAAGAGTACAAAAGTGTACCTCCAAGACCTAAAGCACAGTCTGCAGTGGTAACAGCTCCTTGAGCCAGAACGATGCGGTTCCAGACTACTGTATTATTTATCATTCCTCTGTAACTAACAGGATTCTTAAAAACATTGAAAACAATGCTTTAAATGTTGACCCAAGAGCAAGTTTATATTTGCATGACAGAGTTTCTGAGGCTTAGCCATGTTAAACTGCCATATGGAGCACTCTTGAGAGAAAGGTGATTTTCTTCTGAGTTAGATATGCAGGAAAGAAAGACTGGCTGAATGGTGGCAGCCACACACGTACTGAAGAGACAGGCTGAGCTGCCAACACCAAACGTCAGAGCATCAAACAGAGATGTGTTTATGGTGCTGAAATGTTATTTCAAGAACTGTTGTTTCCTCTGGGGTTGCACAGCCAAAAATTATCTCAGTTGAGTGCAAGAGAGACAGACAGAACGGCAGATTTACAGATCACCTACTAACTATCTAAACTATGCACAGGAGCACCCCCTTTCGAAACCAACAAACTTGAGTTTCAAATTAAAAATCCTACACAGTTATTAATTCTTGGATATGAGTATTTCCAAAGTGTGGCCTCTCTAGTTTATCTTCTTTGGGACTGAAGTGCAGGTCAGTAGGAACAATGAACAAAGGATCCTAAAAATGCCCATGCCTCTCCCTTGGTATTGGTTTTCCAGTGCTGTGCAAGTACCTAGAAACATGAATGCTCCACCTTCCTTGCTTGCTAACAGTGCTGTGGTTCAAAATCCCAAAGCTGCAGCCTGGAAGATGCAGGCAACATAAGGAAATTAATGCATCCCTGAGCAGTACAGGAGTCCTGCTATTGAGCCCAACATGCACAGGATGAAGCTCTGGGATGCTGCAGAAGATACAGCAGACAATACAGATCAGCTGTAGCTAACTAGCTGCAAGGTCTATAGACTGCCTCACGTGGTTTCCCTCCCAAACACACGCTTTCTAGATAGTGGTGGTTGGTTTGTTTTTTTGCCAGCTGCTCAATTACGGGAGCCAGCACAGCTAGTGACATTTGTTAAAGGTAAGCAAACCTCAACTAAACTGCCAGTGCCAGCAGCTTAGCCTGCATTTTGCATCCCTGGTTTTAAGCTCCTATTTACAGTAACAAAGTTCATATGGTCACACAGCTTCTGCAGATGTCTGACTCACTGCTAAGAACTTCTATGACCTTTCTGCAAGTTTTTTTGAAATCTGGTGTTTTTCTTGAAGCCCTGAAGCCAGGTGAGGATCTCAACTGTCAGTGAAGGTTCAGCTTTCACTTAAAAATAAATGAATCGTACAAAGCAAAAAGGAAAGAGAGTTTAAAAAACCACACAGTCCTAATTTCTAGACAGATTTTATGGTGTAATATTTGACTTGTGATTTCACATGTTTGATACTGGCAATCCTGTCTAACAATATACACTATAATAGTTCTGCACTGTGCTTTATAGCACTTCATGCCACAGGCATAAGGCCTTTTGCTTAATGAAGCAAAAGGCACATCCCAAGCTGCTTTTCAGCCTGAGTGCTAGTGCCTACTGTAGACCTCACTGCCACATTCCTCTCATGTCAGCGAAACGCAATACACCACCAGCAGTCTGCCTACTTCCAGACAGACTTTTTCCACTCACTCATATTCCCTGACATACATTTGGCTGAGAGGTGCAATAAAACAAACTCCCTCTCTAGCCAATATTTAGATTTAATTATGCTAATGCAGGAAGAACACTGCGACATAGCTATGGAACTGTCCTACATAACAGCAGTTTAGCCCTTCCTTGTTGCAAAGTTCATTAAGTGATGTTTATATTTGAGTATAATTGCAATCAAACAAGGATGAAGACACCTAGTTACTCTGGTGCTTTTAAACCAGAAAGACTGCACACTAGTAATAGTTATTGACTGCTGCTGCTACTCCTAACAATTTGAGTAAGTGTAGCTGTTGCACACTAATAAACATTCCAAAAGAAAAAGGTCAGACATGAGTTTCCACGAATTCGATACTGCTTGCAAGAGCCTTGGGAGGGACCTAAGCATTCAATAGTTAGTGAAAAGTGCATTTACAAAGACATTAATCTGGCATGTGTAGGCGAGCACACAGGCATGGCCACAGTTTGGGATATACTTGTAATGACCCACTCAAAGATAAGGAACAAGCTGATGTAACTATGGTGGGCTTCACACTCATGGAGGCCCCCCTCCTGTTCACCAGTGTGCTCCTCCCAAGGAGGCCACATCCGACACTGTGCTCTGATGTCCCTAGGACATGGGCAGTGCCATGGGGCTCTCCTGAAATTGTCCTGCTTGCCCCAGAGGCTGAGATTTCCCCCAGGCTCATGGAGCTGGAAAAGCTTCAGAACCTCATGTTTGGGCTAAAATGTCCACAAGAAATTTGCATCCACAAAGTCACCAGAGAACAAGAATACACTAAAATGCTATACAGCAAGGGCTTCACTGAACGCATATAAGATTTGTTCAAGATCTTTTTCCTTCTCTGGACCATTAGGTCACCCTCTGCTACTCATTTGTGGGTATGCAGAGAAGCATCGATTATTACATGTCAAATAAGAGCTGCCACCAGTGTGTAATTCATCTACTGAAAGTGTAACTAAAGCCAGCAATCTCCTATTCTTGAGATTAAAAACACAGGCCACTGCAATAAACTATTCAGCTGGGAGTCAGTCTCCCTTCCCTCATTTGTTATCAGCTTTCCATGAACTAATTCAGCATACTCAGTCCTGCTCCACACACAACTGAACTGCTGCACAGAACTGTGCAGCTGCTAATGGTTTTCTTCATGTTACGACAGTCACAGGAATCAGAGGGTAAGAAAAAGCTACCACGATGCTACTGACTCAGGTGTAACCTATCTGCATAGCTATGAAGTTGAGCACTTAGCACAAGGGACAAGTCTTCTTTTGCACAGGTCTTCCATTTTTGATGGTGGATGCCCATTTAAGGAGAAATGAGAAATTATTGATTTCTTCATCTAATGAAATCTGTGAAAAATTTATCAGCTCTTATCCCATCCTTAGCTGGCAGAAATTGTACAGCAGACAAAGGGACTGTGTCTAAAACCTCATTCTGACAACAAATATACAACAAAACTTGATTTTGCTATTTATTTTACATTCTCAATTTTGCTATTCATTTCACACATTTCACATTCTCACTTCTATGAAATATACCTTATTTCAGAACTCTTCATTTTCTGAAGATTGAACTAAGCCAAAACATAAAATCCTTGGTGACAGGTATGCTCTCATGTCTAGACAAATAACTAAAATTTATGTGTTAGCATGAACCTTACTCCAGTCTGTGGCTCACTTCTACTAAACAACATTGCCCCCAATAAGATGTGTCTTGAAGCACTTTGTTCCAGAAGAAAACAGAAATATGACCATCTCCTGGAGCTGAGGACTTAAGAAGAAAATATATCCAGGGTCATTAGAGGCATTGACATGAGACCTTTATCAAAATGGATTCTGTTCAGTATGAAGCCACAGGGAACTGATGACGCAATGCAATTCTGATTTTGCTTCCAGTATCATAACAACCAGAACACTATTCATCATCTTTGATTTATGACCAGGAGAGAGAGACATTTCTAGAGCCCTCTATTTTAGTTTTGTCTGCCCAGGAATGCACTTCACTGTTACAGATTTTATTGCTCCCTGCTATTGCAGCCTTGCCACAGCATCACTTTGCTGCTTATAGTCCAAGCAGAGGATCATGGTCCCATGAAGTTAGTACCTTGAATAGCAACTCCTTCCACAATAGTACTTGATCGCTGACCCTCTTCTTTAAAAACACTACTGATTCTTAAAATCACCCTCAAATTAATCATCCAATACTTTTTACTGGATCATTTTATAAGGAAGTCTCAAATTCCTTCCATATCATCTTGATAATTGTAACACTTTAGAACAGGCCATAACTGCACTAACAAACCAACTGAAATAAGTCCAATGGAAAAAAATGCCTATAAAATCTCTAATGCAAAATAAGAGCTGGGAATATGTCTGAGGAGAAAGGGTTATAAAAAACCTGTTACTAACATGGTCCTTTTGACTTAGTCCACAGAGACCAATAAAATAGATGAAGTCTGGCTGGCTACAATCAAGAACAGAGTACTGGAGAAATATTTTACTGCTGTTCCCTAGCCTCAGAAAGAGACATATCTGAGCAGCAAAGGGAAAAGCAGTTAAGGGTGGTAACTGCTTTTGGAAGAAAAGGTTAGTCTTTTTCATAAATAACAAGCCAGAGCTCTGTGAATGTACTAATGGCAACAGGGTTCCATTCAGGGGATAAAGCAGATGATGCCTGAGGCACAGAATATCTGAACATCAACACACCAAGAAGAACCAAATGCCATGACCTGGCAGGATTCATTCAAGACAACATTTCAAAAATGTGTTTAACTGGATTAAACCCTCAGCGGTTGAGAGACTTGAAAGACTGGTCTGGATATGACATAAACCACTGGAGTTTTTCCCAAAGAAAACCTCTTTCTTAAATCTTATTGAGTGAAAAGGCAACAAACTTTCTTCCTTTAATGTTTTTCTAGGATAAATGTTTTGGGAGAACATACGGCATCTCTTAATACAAACAGCCAACGACATAGCTCCCTGACTTCAAACATCCTGCAGAACAAAGGGGCAACATTATCATCATCATCCTAGACATGAGCTACTCAGATGGAGAGTCATGACTCTTCTGGGTGTCCAGTTTAGACACCATACACCTGATTTTTCAGTTACAGCATTAGCCTGCACATTTATGCCTCAAGAATATCTTCTACTACTTCAGTTACAGCTGTAATTATGTAGTACTTCTGGAAATCATATCCTAGTATCTAAAGTCAACCATCAAAAAATGAAGGGGAAATCATTAGTAATACAACCAATTTTCTGAAGCCTAAATTTGGAACATGTTCTTTTAAGCAATAAACTTTAACACCAGTTACCTGAGAAGACATTTTGTGTTTTGGCAAGACAATAAACTAATTTTCATTAACAGCATAGAAAAGTTTCAGTACCCAAATGCTTTCTCCAAAAAGAAAGGGAAAAAAATCTGTTGAAATAAGGACATACGATATAAAACACATGGAGCAGATAGCAGACACATTTGCAGAAAGCTGAGTAAAAAAAGGGGAAGAACACATACCACATTATTAAATGGAGACAGACCTGACTGGCTGTAAAAACAAAACATTTGTATTCATTTTATATATATATATATTTACACACATATATTTCTATATACATCTTCAGTGAGCATACACTAGCTCCTTGGGATTTTGTCCATGAGTCAGAACACACGGCCTTTGAAATTCTCTACATGTATTAACATTATTTTAGGAGTCAACACTTTGGAGACTTCTCTATGAGAGGCTGGCTGATGTTTTTGGGAACTCCTGATCAGCTCTCTTAGTGGGGTGCTGCCAACCCTTTCTGTGACACAATGAAAATGCCTCTGCCAAATATGACACAAGAAAACCTAGTATTTTTGCTTTCAGTATAATTTTCTCTTTCTCCTTACTCTTATGGGTCATGCTTATCACGTTCCTGCCTATTCCACAAAAGGGAAACTCTTTCTGTGCCATAGATGCTGGAATATAATTTTCTCTTCCCATGACTTGTCTTTCCTCTTTCCTATTGGAAACTCAATCAAAATATAATCAGAAAGATTGCATGAACAGTGAATGGAGTCATCACGCTAAGGTCTCTTGCACTGACCTCTATGCTCTCCTATCAGGTAATCTCCACATTCAAGGTCCTTCACAGTTTATTAAATGTCTGGTGTTACTCAAAGTATTTTCTTCCATCTTTCGCTAACTGCCTTCTTCAGTCCCCCACCTGCCCCTTGTTCGACTGTCAGACAAGAACCAACCCACTTCTCTCACAAGAGAGCCTCTTAAACCATTGCAAAGGTACTTTTCCTTTCTCCATCCAAGTCATCCCACTGTCCCCTTCCAGACAAGTGCACACTCTCCTTACCATTCACCCCTTACCATTCACTGGCCATCCTCAGAGCCTAAATATTGCACTAGATCCACCTCAGGTCAGGACAGTACCTTCTTTCTTATGCCCACAGTAAGTTTCAGAAGTGCATGTCATGCTACAGCCTGTTATTAATGACTACTATTTAGAACATACAAAATTATTCACGTATTTGATTGAAAATCAGAAAATGACATCTCCCATAAAAAGGAAAAAAAAAAATACTGAAGCATGGGGCTGTACCAACAATACAGTTTTGTTTCTCAACTACCTCAGCTACTTTTGGCAATATATTAAATTGTCAAAGATCTTTAATTCTGAAAAATTTTAATTCGTAAAAAGAGTTTAGCCACTTTTTGTAACATCCTGCTAGTTCCTAAACCACTCTGAGAATCCGAAGAAATGGTAAATTTTCCATTTCATGTTAAAGAAGTCTAATTCAACTTTTCACCAAATTCACTCCAAATAAGTCTCTTAGGCCCAGACTGAGCTAAGATCACCACTATCATGAAGTCTCAAGCACTGCTGTAAACTCCTCATGCACAGGTATCATCCTCTGATCATTTCTATTATTCTTCCTTTTAATTTCTTTGTATGCAGAACAAGTTTTTGATTTAGCTGAAGTTTCGTTCCATGCACCAGCAGCATGACAGAGCCAAGAAGTGGAAGTCCAACTCCTCTGCTGTAGCTCACCCTCTGGCCACCTATCCTTGGTCAGCTCTGCTATTCCCTTGACTGTCCAGGGAGTTGACTCCACTTAAAACAATGTCTGCAAACTCCTTTGGAAACAATTTTTGCTAGGCTAGCAGCTGAACAGGCTGGCTCTATCACAAGGCAAGCACTGCAGTCACCGCCAGGAAAGAAGCACACAGGAAGAGAGAAAGGAGGGATCCCCCTTTCCATTTGACATCTGCAAGCTTTCCCTGTGGTACCATGACCTAAAATGTCAGGCGTGGCATGGGAACTACTTTTTACTTGGTTTTCTTAGCAGCTGCTGAATGATTAGGATTTGTTAGTGCTACTGCAAAACAAATAGCATCAAGTGATGATACATTTAAAAATAACCATGCTTTGTCATGTTAATGGTGTGTAAGGGATATTGCAAGGATTACTCCAGTAGCAAGGGTGACAAGTGTAGAGAGACATACACCCTTTTAGCAGTGAGCAAACGTCTTTAATCATACTGCCAGCTATTTAAAAACCTGAAGGGATAAGCAGATATGTGACAGAAGTAGAGTTAAATGCTGCATGTGCTAGCATGCGTTATATACTATCTGGCCTACTGGTAGGCTGTCATAATAATGAGCCTTTTACATCAAAGAAGTATAGTCACATAATTTAACTGTGTGCACCTCAGGTTCCACGGGCAATCCTGGTAACTGCTATTGTTACTGAACTTTCTTACTTATATTTCAAACACCTGTGTCAGCAGCATGCTCCACTTCCTGCAAGCCTGAAAGAAGAAGGAAATTACAGGCTGACTCAGGCACACAATGCACTGGATTGAATGAGAGTAATGGTAAGAGAAACTTCAGTTCTGTTCTGAAGGAACATAAGGAAGAAACATCTTTCCATGGCGTGATTTAGAGATGTACTGGCCAAGATGACACAAATCCCTCAGAGCAGCCACACTGGAGAGGTATCACAACACCCCTAAGCATGATATAATATTAAACCAGAAGACTCAACGTAAGCCAGTGGTTTCTAAAACCTTTTTCTCAGGTCTCATCATGCTACACGGGGTCCTTTCCAGCCGTAACTATTCTATGATTCTATGACTCCATGGCAGAAGCAGATGCACAAAACCACTTGAGATCGCTCCTTCTCAGCACTGCAGATCCCTATTGACCCCACCTGCACAGCAGCTCTATTTTGCCCTGCTGCTTTGCACCCTGCTCCTGGCCTGCAGGAATGTGCAAAGGGATGCTCAGCCCAGGAGCACCCTCCTTCCCACTGTGGCAACCAAGGAACCCATCCCAGAGCACTCATGGCTGGGTGGTGTCTGAGTTTCAGCAGGGTCTGCTGGCACACAGCAGGGCCTGGGGAAAATGGCATTCCATTGCTTTGATTTCTGCCTAACAGCTTCAGCACAGTTGGATTCTGCAAAGGAACCCAGGACCACAGCTCTCCTGGGAAGTGGGAATGCCACCTTTGGCACTCAAGGGAGGGCAAGAAGGGGTGTTTGGTGCTTGCAAGAGCAACCCGCCAAAGGCACACAAGACTAAGACGTGAAAATGGACCTGCAGAGTAAGGTCTGACTAGGCTCTTGTAAGAGATCTCAGATTACTCCAGCTTTTCTTCAAGGGCCTCTCACTCCTACTTCAGCTCATATACAAAGTGGCTACTAGCCAGTGAGAATCTGCATGGGGGCAATTAATTCTGGGAACGTGATGTGAAACGTAGGCTGCTGTGACAAGAAGGAAGAAAAACATTTCTGCCTAATCACTATGCACTGCTTCCTCAATCACAAGTACACACACAGCTGTAACAGAAAACAACAGCATGCTTTAAAGAAAACTCCTGTTAATTTTTGAATGAGGGGGTTGGAAAAGCTCATGTCAGCCTGGCTGAGTTTGTCATGGTGGCATGAGCATGATTTTCGTATCTGTCTCTTCAAATACGTTTTACTGCATAGGCTCTCCAAAAACCTAGGCCACCAGCAAAGCACAGTACTGAGGAATCATATACTGAACTTTGAGCAGCAGTTATGACAAACATCCTTGTGGAAAGATGTCACAAAAATGCCTGCATATATTAGAGGATCTATTGAGAAAACATACAAGGAGGTGTCTGAAAAGCTCAGCAGTAGTGGACTGACTTAACTAAAGCACATGAATATCTTCTCTTCCTCTTTCACACACAGTCCTGCCTTCCTTTCCAAAGCTGCTAACAGTGGGCTCCACCTACGATGTCCAGGACATTTCCAGGATAAAGGGACAAGTCATTAGCCCAGGACTTCCTGGGGTCTTGAATTTTGTGGATGTCACCAGGAACCCTGTCCTTAACCATGCATGTTGGTGATGCATAGCTGAAATTTAATTCCATTAGAAATGTCCATAATGAATAGTTCACCCAGGGATATCTTCTCATTAGGTGTGGAAAAACCTCACACAGTAATGAAGCCGAAAGAAAAATACCACAGTGGTGGTGGAGGAACCCACGTATCCTATATGCAATTTCAACAGCCGTCATCAGCAAAATGTAACTTCTAACAGTGTAACTTTTACCTTAAGGGGAAAATAGGCTTCCTGTTTGTTCAGTACAAGGAAACATGCCTGGGAACAGGCCTGGCACTGCTGTGGCAACAGCTCCAGCGCCTGAAGCAGGGCACAGCTGTGGTACTACTGTGCCTGCCAAGCCTGGACACATTAGCTTGGCATTCAGTGATCACCCACCTACACTGCATCAGCATCCTCCGTGCAGCCCAGGGATGCTCACAAACAACAGATGTGTGCAGACCCCATAACACTGCATGTCATAGTTTTTTCTCCCCTTTGACATCTTGCAGTCACTGTCTTGCCTCCCACCAGCCACATGTGGACTTGTAGGATTTGACCATTTCTAGTCTCCCATCACATGCTTATGCTTCTACAGGACTGTCAGCTATATCCCCCTGCCAAACTGGAGACATCTGACTGAAGTACCCTGCTTAGGTTAAAGATCAATTGTCACAAGTCCAAAAAAAACCAGAGAATACATGAGAGACACAGCACATCAACCCAGAGAAAAAATATTATTGAATTTAAAGAACTGTCTACCCTGATTTGAACTGGACAGCTTAATTACACATTTTGTCATAGGCCATGGCTTATGTATTTACTGTAGCTCAAAAGATAAGGATCGATTTAAGTGCAATTCAGCTGCAGAAAGATCTCTTGTAACAAAAAAAAAAACAAACAAATTAACTCCAAATCAAACCAACAACCACAAAGCTGAATCACAGAGCCTCAAATGTGCAGTGTTGAAAACACTGTACACTTAATTTCTAGTGCCCTGTGTTCAGATGCACTCCTGGCAGGTACTTGCACCCGATCCTCCCTCATACACAACCAGAGAGGACAGCCCTGACCTTCACTGAGCACTAGCAAACTCAAGATGAGCCACTACCAACTGCTGGAGCCACCATAAATATATCCTTTAAAATAAGCAACCTGAAATGCTTCACTCTTTTCAGATTTTTCATATTCTCTGGCGTCTAAGTGAAGATGTTTTAAAACAATAGCCACGAAGGGCAGATAGTGCAAAAAATACACTTCAAAATATCTCCAGTGGAACAATAACACACGGAGTATTTCTCTTTACTTAAAGAGGAAACCTTAGGAAACTTGCACTGGAAGCAATGTCCTGGGTAGTTGAGTCTACTCTCCACTATTGTAGTGGCTGCATGGTATAATCCCTTTCAGATTTGCTAGCAATTAGCACCATTCACTGCACAAGCTCCCCAGCTACTTAGTTCATTGATTTGCCAGTGCAGAACCGCAGCCGGATGTCAGTTAAAAGCTGTAATACCTGGTTTTCAAAAGAACCCTTCATGCAACACCAACCCACAGAGATTTAAATGTTTTTTTACATGCTACGATGACAGATGAGTTCACTGCTAATGCTCCGTTTACTTAAACCTTGCAAGCCTATCAAACCTTGCAACACATTTTGCATTCCAGTGTAATTATTCAGGTTTTAGACAGGAATTATTCTATCCCTGATCTTCCCTACAGTCTACTCCACAGTTTCACTATCAGTAGCATTTTCTACCTGCAGTTGTGGCTGGTTCTCTGACTGAGAAGTCAATCTGACCATGGCCACAAATGTGAACTTTCATACTCAAGGCTTCCTAAAACGAGAGCTTCCCACTATTTGGATGGCTGATGTACCAAGAAGGTCCTTGCATGGCTCGGGGCAGTTGTAAGCTGAACGTGCCTTGTGCCAAACTGTGGGTGCAGAATGACTGCCGCTGACATTTATGTATTGGCAGGTGGGCTATGACATTGTCTGCACTGGTATAATCTGTAAAGCTTTTATAATTGTGACTGAGTAATAGCAGGAAGGGTGAAGTAGATCTATGCAGCCATAAACAGCCATTGATTCCAGCAGGAACACTTCCCAGGAATTCCTGCAAACTTAACACCCCCACCCCAATTTAATCTATCTATGCATAGTTGTTTTTATGAGTAACATTGCCCTTTTCATTAGTTTAGAAATTAAGAAAAAACTCCACCAAAACCCCAACAGAGACTGTATCAAACCCTTTTCTTTTTGACGAAGTAAAATGTCTTGAATGTCCTTTGGATCTCCTTTATGCTGCTTTCACAGTTTGCTTAAAGGATTTAACAATATTTTTGATGCAGCCTAAAGCATTCTATGGAAAAGAAAAACAGGCACATTTAAAACTCACCATGAGCACATGAAATGAGGATTAAAATATGACTAGGAGGTATACAGAACTACTTCCTATTTGAAATAGAAATGCCCAAAATGTTATTGTTTCCAGCAGCAGGGCTAGTGCACCAGATAAAATTCTACAAGCTGTGTATAGGCTGTGTATATTAGAGCATATTCACAGACAAACACAGGGCACAGAACAACTGAGTAAAGCACCCCTAAAGACAAAGGTCAGTAGTTTATTTCTTGCTATGTTCATTTAAGAAATTTTAAATCAGTTGATGCCAATCTCCTTTTAATTGGAACATTTCTCTGACACTGCTGCAATAGCTCAACATTTTTGTTTATTTTCCCATTAAAAAGCAAATCTTTTTACTTTTTTACAGGCCATGCCTCCTACATTCAAATCTTATCTAAAAGTACATTTATAAAAACAGCTTATGGAAAGAATGAAAAATAATCAAAAACTGAAACCAAACTAGCAAGCATTTTGTGTTAAAGATTTTAAATTAATTTAATGCGAATCTCCCACTGACCCCTTGTCCCTTCCTGCCTGTCTCCCATAATGCCCAAAATAAGCCTTTATGAAAAAGAACATAGCAGAGTTTTACTTGACCTGACTCCTTGACCTGAGATGTGAAACCAACAAGTTTTGTCTTACCGTCCTAAAGCAAGAGTTCAGACATGCTCCTTCCTTATGTAGCTCCTTTTGCTTTCCTTGCTCAGGGTTCAAACAAAAAAGTGAGCTCTATTTACTTGTTTACAAAATGCTGGATGTGACAATTAGAACTCAAACAGGGGCAACCAGGGCAATAAGCAGCAAGGCTAACGCTAAACAGGAAACTCAGTCCCACCTAAAGGCCACTGAAGGTGCCTAAAGTGCAACCAGGGTAATTTCTCCCTGGCCAAGTGCCCCTGGAGGCCTGGATTTCGCTCACAGGAAAGCCAGTAGAGACATCAATAGAAACTTGTCTTAGGCTATATAAATTTAGGGCCATTTAGCATTTCCTTTCAAATATGCTTGCAGTCACAATCTAGTTTCAAGTGAATAACTTTGGCAATAGAAAATCCCCTCCAATATACCAGTCTTATCAGGGACTCTTGCTGAAATGCTCACAAGAACATGAGAAAGGCCAAGACCAAGGGATTCATTTTCAGACTTTCTTCTCAAACCAGTGGAAAGATCAGTCTAAGTTTTTAAAATTGCAGCTGAAATTTGACTAGGAAATATATTCTTTAGGTCACCTGAACACCACCACTACCATGAAGACCTCCCTAACACTCTACAAGTGAAACCTGAACTGGAACAGAGACATTTCCAAACAGTTTCTCTGTATTAAAACATTTTGTCTCTGTTCCAGTCTTTTCAGTGAATATATACTCCGTTTCCACCTTCTTTTGAGTTCTGAGCTTCCACACTCCAGAGAGGCAGAAGAAAGAGATACTGCCATATGCACCAGTACGTACCTGGAAAAGTAAAAATAACAAAAGGTCTCTGAAAACCTGGAAAACAATCATGTAACTTCAAAAAATGTAAATGCCTTTGTACTGGTTCATGATTATTTCCCTGGGGAACACTACTGTACAGTTACAGTAAAAATTTTGTGACATTAATTTCAGTTTTAACACTGAAAAAGTTAAAACTTTCAGGGTTAAAATTTCCTTTTCCATTCAAGTTCTTCACTTTCAACTCCTCTCATTGAAAAGTGGCAGTGTCCAGGAGATTCCCAGGCAGTTCCACGAATGCGTTTAGACCTCAGGAACTTTTAGGAAAAATAAAGATTGAAATATTCTTACATTATTTATCTAGACTGGAAAGAGGCTTTTAGAAGTTGCACATAAATTCAGAGAAAATTTTCAGCTTTTACAAGGGAATTGGACTTGCATCTTCCAGTCATTATCAGGCAAAACCTGAAGGATTCTACCCTGTGGAATACGCAGCTATTACAGTAGTCTTAGCAAGGCACTTTTGAGGGTGAATAACTGAAAATATAATCTTTCTACCATAGCCTTTCTTCAAAACTGTTTCCTTTGAAATGTTTCTTTAGGCTGCAGGTTACTCAGCAGCTGGAAGCATATGTTACATAGAATCATAGAATAGTTAGGGATGGAAAGGACCTTAAGATCATCTAGTTCCAACCACCCTGCCATGGGCAGGGACACCTCCCACTAAACCATGTCACCC
>JASSUY010008611.1:0-34081 GCA_032466535.1 Forpus xanthops
TCTCTAGCTGCATCTCAGTAATTTTCCATTACTACTGTTACAAAGCCATCACACTTAACATTACTTAAAATTGATTTTAAAGGTTTATATTTTCATTTTGTAATTTTGTAAGCCCCCTTGTTTCAGACCTCATAGCAGCCTTCCAATATCTGAAGGTAGCCTATAGGGATGCTGGGGAGGGTTTCTTCATTAGGGACTGTAGTGGTAGGAAAAGGGGTAACGGGTTCAAACTTAAGCTGGGGAAGTTTAGATTGGATCTGAGGAAGAAATTCTTTGCTGTAAGGGTATTGAGGCACTGGAGTGGGTTGCCCAGGGAAGTTGTGAATGCTCCATGGCTGGCAGTATTCAAGGCTGGGTTGGACATAGCGTTGGGTGGCATGGTTTAGTGTGAGGTGTCCCTGCCCATGGCAGGGGGGTTGGAACTGGATGATCCTAAAGTCCTTTTCAATCCTAACAATTCTACGATTCTGTATGTTTGCATTAACCTGGAGTTTTGTTCCCAAGGCCTGTGGCCCAACAGTGCTGATGAGGACAGAGGTAAAGAAAGCATTGAGAACCTCTGCCTTTTCAGCACTGTTGGTGACTAACTCCTTTCTCCTGTTTAACAGTAGGCCAGTATTTTCCTTCTGTTTCTGCTTGTTGTTTACACACCTGAAGAACCTTTCCCTGTAGTTTTTGGTGTATCTGGTCCATATCAGTTGAGCTTTTGCTTTTCTAACTGCATCTCTGCATACCCTGGCAAAGCCCTTGTAGTTCTAAATGGCTGTTTGTCTGCTTTTCCATCTCTGGTTTTCTTCTCTGAGCCAACTTAGAAGCTCACAGTTAAGGCAAGGGAGTCTTGTGCTCTGCCTACTTTCCTTACCTTTAAAAGCAAAGAACTGGTTTTGTGGTTCCAGGAGAGCATACTTGAAAAAGTCCCAGCACTTGCTAGTTCCTTTGTCCTCCTTGGAAGCTCCCCATGCAATCTGTCCTGCCTGAGCTCTGAGCAAGCTGAAGTTTGCTTTTCTAAAATTTAAGACTTAAAACCTATTCATCAGGTTCAATAACATTCATATCATATTCAATAACATTCCATTCAAAGCTACAACGGGAATTTTGGTAGAATGTAGTAACTTTCTACTGGACCATATTACTGCACCTTACAGATTGAGATCCCAGAGTGAGTGTACAAGTAACTACTTATGCCTCTTTGTTATCTTGGCTTTAATTATTCATTTGAAGCTTACCTAAATGCCAGGACTGGGAAGCTGTTACAGGGGGCCTGTGCTTTTCACCATCACAGTAACTTGTCTCAGAGGATTTGAAGGCCTAAAAGAATAATAAATTTTCTTTTAATGAGGTGGTAAAACTCTAAATTGGTGTATCAGAACCCAGTATTTCCATTGCAAATTAGGGAAGAATCAATAATCCAGACTCAGGAAGGAAACAGTAAATGTCTTGTGTCATGCTAGAAAAAAATTGTGTAGACACTGGATGATTAAGGAATATAATGAGTAATCTCCAAAGAAATAGTTGTATGGTATATTTTCCTTTATGCCTGCAGGACCACAAAGTAGAAGAATTCATCGCTTCTCCACTTTATTCAGTTATGATAATCAGTTATGAGATGCTACTGCGGTCTTTGGATCAAATTCAGGCTATAGAATTTAACCTCCTAATCTGTGATGAAGGACATCGTCTGAAAAATAGCTCTATTAAGACAACTACAGTCCTCACTAGTCTGTCTTGTGAAAGGAGAATTATCCTTACTGGTTTGTATTTGTACTTTTAATATTTCACTGCATTAATAGTGCTAGGTTGGCGTAAAGGAAAAATATACTGTAAGAATGACAGAGGCATGGTATAATTTTGGCAATGGATATTAAATGTAGAAGTCTGGAGTCTTGTAAAAACAAGTTATTTACAATTTTTTTCAATAAATGCAAAATTTGCCTATCTTCAGGAACAGGAAGTGAGCCTGGGAACTTCTGTAAGAGAATCAGGACTCTGCATACACTCATTGCTTTCCTTTATAGTTATGTAATGAAATTGATTTAGAACGTGACTTTTTAAACCCTTTGTCAAAACAGTTAGATGCGCAGTCTCTTTAGTTAGGAGGACAATAGCTTATTAATCATGTCAAAGTTTGAGATTAATTCAGAACTCTGAGAAAGTCACATTGAAACAAAACATCTGTTTTCAGGATGCATTCTCAACATTAAATCCTGCATTCAACAATCGTACCTACATCAGTTTCAAACAAATGTTACCAAATGCTGAATTTTTTCTTTTCTTCTCTTTCTAGGTACTCCAATCCAAAATGATTTACAAGAATTTTATGCATTAATAGAGTTTGTGAATCCAGGAATACTTGGTTCTTTATCCACATATAGAAAGATTTATGAGGAACCGATTGTCAGATCTAGAGAGCCTTCAGCAACAAATGTAATTATTTTAAAGAATGCAGTTATAGAAGAAAACTCATAGACAGCACTGTGAAACTTGCATTCTATGGAGTAAAATGAAACTCATGAGTACTAATAGGAGCAAAACCTTTTTACCTTCCTATTTGAATCGAATTCACTTGTTCTTCAAAGTGAGCAGGAGGAATACATGCACGTTGAGATCACTTAATTTAGCATCACCTGTTAATTAGCAAGCAAAAAATTGTCCTTCCAATACCTCACGTTCCCAAAAAATACCATGTACATTAGCATGTGATGATATTTTATTCCGTCTTACTTTCTCTACAGTACTGCAAAATCGGCATGATTTTATTGCATCTTGAGAAATTACAGAACATAGTTCAAGACTTGGATGTCTTCTGAGACATTATCTTCCTTTAAAACTTTAGAAACCAGACCTAGAACTAACCTAATGCAGTAGTGCTCATTGGAGAAGAATTTCTCATTACTGACCCATCTCAGAACATTGTATCTTACTTTTAAAACATTATTTAAATACCTAATTAAAATTATAGCAAAAATTATTGTGATTAAATGCAAGATTATTATTAATTTTGTGCTTTGTTCTTTTAGGAGGAAAAAGAATTAGGAGAAAAAAGAGCAGCTGAACTCACACGCCTCACTGGACTCTTTATTCTAAGGAGAACACAGGAGATAATAAACAAATTTCTGCCCCCCAAAAAGGAGAACATAATCTTCTGCCGACCAGCAGCACTGCAACTTGAATTGTATCGGAAGCTGCTTAGTTCTCGAGTTATTAGGTCCTGTCTACAAGGCAGGCTGGAAAACAGTCCTCATCTAATATGTATAGGAGCTTTGAAAAAGCTTTGCAATCATCCTTATCTTCTATTTAAAGCTATAAAGGTATCTATTTGCGTGGGGGTGGGTGCCAGCAATTAGTCATTTCAGCAGACAAAAGTCACTAAAACTAGGTTATGGTCAATGTGCAAGTTACTTCAGGTCATTTCCATACTGTCTTCTCACATATAACTTGCTTTAGAAGATCTGCTGTCAAAAACATAAGTGTTAAGAAATCTGAATGTACTTGGGGAAGGTATCTCACCAGTTTCCTATTGCTTTATGAATATTTTCTTGTTCTTGTAGAATCATAGAATCAATGAGGTTGAAAAGACCTTTAAGATCATCAAGTGCTTTACCCCAGGACTGGAAAGCCCATCAGTAAACCATGTCGCTACAATAGAAAGAATAAACAGAGCGCTGACTTCACAATACACCACCCCTCCAAGTTTTAGATAGGGTTTTGCTGTGGGTATACATCTATGTGGTTGTTTAAGTAGAGAGATAGAAATAAAACATATTTTTCAGTTTTAAGTATTTCAACTTTCTACTCAGCTGCAAGCCTCATCTTAAATTAGAGGGCGTAAACACAATAAACACTACCAGTGTTTTAAAAATTTGCTTCCAATCTAGTATTGGGAAGTTGTTGTGCTCACATGGCACAACTTTGTGGCAGCTTTTGGTGCCTCCTTTTGTCTTTATAATATGAATATAGCAAGTTTTAAAAATCCCAAAACATGTTAGTGGGGATATGGAATTGAATCGTTTTTTTCTATAGGAAAAGGGCTGGGATCCTGTAGCTGATGAACATGATGAGTCCAGCCTCTACAAAGGTCTAATAGATGTCTTTCCACAAGATTATGCTTCAGACACCTACTCTGAAACAGATTCAGGAAAATTGCAGGTGCTGGTGAAGCTGTTGGAAGCAATCCGTGAGCTCAACTCTTCGGAAAGGCAAGTGTAAAGGAAAGGTAAAGGGAGGCAGTGGGAGTGACCTTCTGGATATTGTTCTGCTTTTGAAATGCATGAACACATAATATTCAAAACTAAGGCATACAACTGTTTGCAGAGGTGCCAAGCATATTTATGCATTGTACTCCTGGCTTTTCCTTATTAAATTATTAAACTAGGAATTGCAGCTAACATTATTTTCAAAGATGCTCATTATATTTTTTCCAGATAAAGATATTTGTATTTTTCATACTGAATTCCAGCAAGTAAAATAGTTTGCTACAGCCCCTGTACTATGACATATTATCATTACTTGCAGAGACTTTCCAATGCTTTATATCTCCTGGAGGAGATGTATTAAGGTATTAAATATTTTAATTTGCACTAAAATATTTTTAATTGCTAGATTATAAGTTATTTCCTCTTTAATCACATTTAACTGCTCAGTGCTTTCTGCCTTCTCTGTTCAGAGTAACCAGTCTCAACAGATATACTTGCACAGCAGCTGCTTATTTCTCCTGTAGTAAATGGCACTGGCATGTGTGAAAACCTGTGTTATCATGGGGTAATAGGATGCACATGGTTAGTTACTGTGCAGTTGCTGACTCATGAAAATATCACATAACCAAGTAGCCCCAGGATAACTTTTTTTTTTTTTATAGACTTATGCCTTAAAAGCCCAGCTTTTCCAAAAGTATTTAGCTTTTAACTTTTATAAAAATTGGTGCTTAAGTAGAGCATGCTGTAATTCAGTAGTGGGAAGTAAGAGCAGATGCCTTAGTATTGATGTAACGGAATGTGAAGATGCTCTCTTTTTACAAATTAGAAAGCTAAGCCTGTTATTGGAATCTACAGGCCGTCCATTGAAAGCAATGGCAACTAAGTATCTACAGGTACTGGCCTTATTCCTTGTAGGTCAAAATTAGCAAGGGTATCAGGAAAAAACATTTCCCCCTTTATCAGTGCTGTAGGAGCTGCTGAGTTACAGTGGGTGTTGAAGCATTATTTTATGCCTTTTTAAGTTTTGTTGCTTTAATTCAGTGTTGTTTAAGTTTCTTTTGTTTCTCTGCTGTCATTAGCACTAAATAGATTTTGCAATATACAGACTCAATTCCAGTGCTTCTTTGAAGTTTATATTCTATTTTTTGCATGAAAACAAAGGTGTGAATTTGATGTTGCTTGACCAAAAAAAAAAAATCAATCTTGCAAATTCTTTGTAAAAAAGTCTTGAATGTATTTCAGTTCTAAAATGTAATAATAAAAATACTTTAGAACAATTAAAAACTGTTAATTTGTCAGGTTTTCCATGAAATTATTTGTCCCTTTCTTCAGTACTTCTTTTTAATCAAAATTATTTAAAAAAATGGAGTGCCTTTGATGAAATTTTTTAGAATCATAGAATAGTTAGGGTTGGAAGGGACCGTAAGATCATCTGGTTCCAACCCTTCTGCCATGGGCAGGACACCTCCTACTAAACCTAATTTGTTCCACTAGTTCAGTTTGTAAAAGACCTTGAAACGAGATCCATCAGAAAATGTTCCAGTTGTCCTTATTATTTTATTTATGGCTTAAATTCAAAACTTTTTCTTCATCCAGTCAGAAGAATCAGCCTCAATATTTAAGAGGATGGAAATTCTGCATGTGCAGATCTCAAAACTTATTTAGTTAAAATTTCAGGGAAAAAAAACACTAACATAGTATGGGCCATTAGCATAAAAGATCAGACTGATTTTGCTTAAAAATATAGCAACAAAAATCCAGACTATATCGTCTGTGATTCTTTACTATCCTTCATCCCAAGTCTTTTCAGTCACAGAATGCAGGGAAGTCACTGCTTTCATATTTGGTTTCCATGATTTTATTTGTTAGAATTTTCCAGGGTTGTCTATGGAACTTCACAGTAGCTTTTTCAGTAAATAGTCATATGTATATATTATTTATTGGCTGCTACAACACCCACTGCAAGCCCTGCCTTAACAACAGCTATTTTGTACATATTTGGTTCTGGATCCCTACAGTCTGTGCAGTAAGCCAAAATCTGTGGCAAAGGAAAACTATTATTATTTAACATTTAGTGTAACGTGCTTCAAATTAATAGGAAATACTTATTTCTGAGGAAAAATGAGGAACCTCAGGTTGATGTGTAATTTTTTCTTGACTTGTAATTTTACTTTCTTAGGTGTCTTCAATAATTTGTTATTGGACTTTTGCTTTATGGAGGTCTAAGATGATAAAATAAATTTGTTTTATTGTTTGACAGGGTCGTACTGGTATCCAATTACACTCAGACATTAAACATATTACAAGAGACATGCAAACATTATGGATACTCTTATACTAGACTTGATGGACACACTCCTGTCTCCCAGAGACAACAGATTGTTGATGCTTTTAACAGTAAATTCAGTCCAGTTTTTATCTTTTTGCTGAGTTCAAAGGCTGGTGGAGTAGGATTGAATCTGATCGGAGCATCTCATTTGATCCTTTATGATATCGACTGGAATCCAGCTACAGATATTCAGGTCTGATAACAACTGTGTGCATGTGGGTTGGAATAGGCATTGAACGATTTCTTGATTGATTTTGAAATGCTTGGCTTTACATGTCTTATTATCTACCCAATTATCACATTGCATCTGGATGAGTACAATAATGAAGGAAAGCTGTTTCTGAGAAGAAAAGAAGAAATATTTCTCTGTCCTATTAAAAATATATATTGGGATCATTAGAAGCCCTCTTGCAGTAAAAACCGAAAAGATTAAATGCTGGTTTCTTTGGAGGAGTGAGTCATGTATCTCTTTTGTCTCCTGACCTCTTTCAAACTGGAAACTTACTGTGTTTCTGAAAAGAAAAACATGATTACACTGCATAGCATATATTGCTGTTGATTTGCAGTACCTGAGAAAAAGGGAGAGTTTCCAATCAGAATTAAAAGAATTTTAGTTGGCATAAGTGTTCAGTTAAAATAGCCCTCAACAATAACAAAAAAAACCCAAACCTTTTTATAAAGCAGTGAGAAACTTCTTGTGCTCAGTACCTGAAATAAGCTCTGAGTCTTAGCCCAGCTCCTGTTCCAAGTGTGGGTTAGTACCCTCATGTGATTGCTTGCCTTGTTGCTTGAAACAGTCTGCTAAATCAGTTAAAATTGCTATGGGTTACCAAAGACCACAAACCGTGTTGTAGGTCCTCGTACCCTTACATTCAGGTGTAACCTTGACATTTGTGAAAAAACTCATAGCAGTACTCAGTTACATTTTGTTTGTATAAGAATTAAAGGAAGTATGAAACTCTAATTGTACCCTTTTAATAGAAATGGGAAAGTAATTTTTGAAGATGTATCATGGCAAAACCACTCATTTGGAGATAGGGGAGAATTATGAGTATTCATGATGTATTGATAATGCTTGGAAAACCAACATGAGGAGGGGACTTATGGCAGGAAAGAGTTGAAGCCCCTACTTTCCTACTGTAGTATACAGAAAGAAAAGGGGGTATAAATGGCAGTAAGCAAATTATATTTCTGTTAATGCTCTTCTTTTTGTTTCTTCAGGCAATGGCTAGAGTGTGGAGAGATGGTCAGAAACGTACTGTACATATCTACAGACTGCTGACCACAGGTCAGAGATGGTGCTCAAACATACCCTAGATTGAGACAGCTCTTGAAATTTTGTCCCTTAAAGGAAAGGGAGGGAGTAGTTTTGTAAATCATTAGTTCTTTATATTTGTTCTGAATTTAGTTAAATTAGAGACATCACATTGATTCATTTGCTTTCGCTTGAGGAACTTAAACCAACCATATTCCTATGAATATATTTATTAAGAAATGGAATTGAACTTTTCTTCTTGACAAGTACTGTCCAAAAATCACCCCAGTGTATCTATTTTATTATTTTTTTAATACAGGCACAATAGAAGAAAAGATTTATCAAAGACAGATCAGCAAACAAGACCTTTCTGGGGCAGTTGTAGACCTTTCCAAGACATCTGAACACATCCATTTTTCCATTGAGGAGCTTAGAAATCTCTTTACTCTTCATGAAGATTCCAGCTGTGTTACCCATGACTTGCTTGAGTGTGACTGTACGGGAAAGAAAGACCATCAAAGTGAGTTTCTTTTTCATCATCTCTGGCCATTGCTGAGGAAATATGTCCATCATCCGTTCTGGATATATAGTCTGCCACTGGAGAAAACTCCCATGCTTATTGAAATAGGATTGAAGTAATGAGGTTCATAATAAGATCTTCCAGATATTGGCTGATTTTTCTAATCCATAGGAACCCTTCATGAGGTGAAGAGGAGAGAGGGTTTCCTCCTTGCACTAACAACCAATTAATCTATCATGCCTCTTAATTCCTTGACTTAGCTATGGCCAGCTCAACTACTGATTCATTACAACCAAATAACTCTGTATGGTGTTTTGTTTCTAAATGTTCAAGGACTTTAATGAGTTGGAAATGGGCTAGTTCAAAAGTTGTTTATCTCAGGAAAGCTATACCAGATAAATATGTATTTCAGATATCTGAATATAAGCTTTCATTTCACAGCTATTAACTGAAGCTGTTACAGGATTGTTGAAGAAGTTATTTGAGGAATGCTGGAAGATCCCCTGGCAGTTGTAAAGCCAAGTTGCAAATATTCATACCTATTCTTTCTATAGGAATCTGTCTCTTGTGCTTTTGGCATATCAAAATTTTTTCAATGCCTTGCGAAATACAGGTGTATGGTTGTAAGTTAGGAGCAGGATTTAAAAAAAATTGTCATAAGTTATGTTTCTATCTTCTCCATTTTAATTTGTATAGCCCATCTAATTCATAAAGGAAAGAGTATCTGTTGCCTTGGTATGTTTCTTTCCTTTAGGCATGAAATATCCATGTAGGCTATTTACACGTGCGATAGCGAGGTACCAATGTCGGTATCTTATAAATGCACACAGATACCACAATAAAAAGGAGCAAACGAATGGGCTCAAGACTGTTCTCAATAGACATGGGAAAGAAATTACGTAATTCACAGAATCATTAGGGTTGGAAGGGACCTCTGCAAAGGCAGGGTTACCTAGAGCAGGTTACAGAGGAATGCATACAGGTAGGTTTTGAATGTCTCCAGAAAGGGAGACTCTCCTACCTCCCTGAGCAGCCTGTTGCACTGCTCTGCCACCCTCAACATAGAGAAGCTCTTCCTCATGTTGACATGAAACTTCCTGTGTTTTAGTTTATGGCCATTGCTCCTCATCCTGTCACTAGGCACCACTGAAAGGAGTCTGGCACCAGCTTCTTGGCACCTGCCTTTGAGATACTTATATGCATTAATGAGATCTCCTCTCAGTCTTCTCTTCTCTAGACTAAGCAGACCCAGCTCTCACAGTCTCTCCTCATGAGAGAGATGCTCCAGACCCCTAATCATCTTGTCGCCCTCCACTGGACCCTCTCCAGTAGCGCCTTGTCTGTCTTGTACTAAGGAGCCAGGTCACCTCCCTTGACCTGCTGGCCACACTCTTCCCAGTGCACCCCAGAGTACTACTGGCACTCCGGACCACTAGGGCATACTGCTAGCTTATAGTGAGCTTACCATTTACCAGTACTTCTAGGACCTTCTCAGATGAACTGTTCCCTAGTAGGTCAGCCACCAGCCTGCACTGGTACTTTGGATTCTTCCTCCCCAGATGCAGTACTCTACACTTGCCATTGTTGAACCTCATTAAGTTTCTCTTCACTTTATTCTCCAGCCTATTAAGGTCCTGCTGAATGGCAGCAGAGTCTTCAGGTGTATCAGCCACAAACCCCATGAGACTCTTTTGCTTGATGGTTGGCATATCTCCAGATAATAGGCTAGAGCTATGTTCCTTTCTCATCTCATTTTACCCAGAATGAGACACACTTCACTAGTGAAAGCACAGTACTTCTGTAGCCACAAGAATTTTACATTCTCCTTTATTTTTGCTCCACATACTGATGTCACTGTCTTTGTATATTTCTTTAATGATTTTAAAAATAGACCTTCTGTTTTTGCATGAGTCAGTGATGTTCTAAAATAGACCAACCTCCATTTAGGTACTATCACAGGATCTGTGTGGAAAAGGCACCTTTAATGTTAAATGTTAGCCAGATTGGTTCATTTGTGTGCAGTGAGGCAGGTAGAGCTCCTAGAAAAGCTCCTGCAGAAATCCAGAGAAAGTTTAATATTGTTACTATGATGGACACTGGTGCATATGATTTTATTTAGCATTTTTTTAATTGTCCTAACACTCTTGACTGCTTATCTTGTGCTTTGAGCACATACTTGTTCAACCACAGTATTGGTGTCTTCGATCCTGTAATGAGGACTTCCTCAAGGGTAATATATCTTGGACTGGGTGAACAGAACTATTCTATGATTCTCTGATTCACACTAGGGCCGTCCTTAGGAAACCACAGGAGTCTTGGAAGGAAGAAATTAACTGTGTGTGGATCATGTAGATGGTTGCTTGCTACTCTACTGGCTTTCAGATCAGCTGTAAAGCTGTAAGCCTATTGTTTTACCTGATCATGGTGTAATTTATGGAACACTGAATCTATAAGGACTTGAGAAATATATCTATTCTAAGTTTTCTTCTGGCCAGTAAAAAAGGATATGTTTCAAGTCTAGTGCAAATGTGCACCAAATGTTAGTCAAAAAGAAAGTCTTGCATGTATGAGTCTTTATGGGCTCTCCAAATCTTAAAATACCTCAAGAATACTCTGAGTCCTCATGCTGCTCATGTCATTGCTCTTTCCTAAAGAGCATGTGACACTGCTATGAAAATACTTGATGACAAGTTTTAAACCAATAACATCAGTGATGCAGTTTTTTCCCATCCAAAATGATTTGTTCATTTGTCACATGCATCAGATGCATCATGAAGCCAGCAATGTGTGGCATACCCTGCAATGACTAGGTAATGTTTGGGGCTTTAGGATCCTTTGTCGAAAGTGAATTCCTCTCTTTGTGCTTCACAGCAATAGTCTTTTCCTTATTGTGATCTACAGTATACAATATTGTGTATATTGAATAGCTTGATATAATCTGGATGTACACAGCACACAGCTCTATTGGGCTGAGTCAATGAAATAGCGATTCATACTATTCTCAGTTGGTTGCAATGACTCCTTTGGGAGAAAATAGAAGCTAGCATGAATTTTGCTGCAACATACTTCTAGGTTCATATTTACTTAAAGAATGGGAGCAGCTCAACTGTCACAGAATTAGAAAGACAGAATAAAGGAAATTGACAGATATTTCCTTTCCTGTTCGTGTGTAAAAGGATTTGTCTTTATGCTAGCATATGGTGATTTTGATAAACTCAATCAATGAGCAAGAAACAGCCTTTCCCCTCTTACTGTGGATACATATGTTTGGATTTCGTGGACATAGAAGGATTATACACACTGTTCTATTTTCTCTCAGCTGTTATCACCAACTGCCTTATTGGGCTTATTGATTCAGACTGTAATTTTCTGTCTTAGTTTCTTCTGATTAGTCTACTGCATCTTTTTACTGCATCCTTTTTTTCATCCTTTATGGTTTGTTTTTTTTTTTCAGATCCTTGCTCAGAAAATCCTTCTGCATCCAAAAGTCAGCTCGAACAAAACCATGGGAAGCCTAATTCAAAGAAACCACTCTCAATGTCACAATTGATGCAATGGAAACATTTCTCTGGGCAACATCAGAATCTTGCTGATCCTTTCCTTGAAAGGATAAAAGAAAATGTTTCTTTCATTTTCCAGAATGTAACCAGTCCAACTTCCCTCACCTAATAAAACTGAAGCGTCTTTCCTGACCACTCTCATCCTTCTCCTCATAGGTAAACAACTGATGTGCAGTTGCATCATTGTGGTGTTCTTTTTGCCAAGTTCTGTTTTGTGTATTTCTGAGAAGGTTTCTGGGTAAAAGTGATTCCTGCTGTTTACACAAAGTTACAATTATTACTCAGTTAATAATACTTGCTATAATTATAGTGCAGATATTTTTAAAGCTAGCTTTGCTTTCCAGTCTTCTGTTCCTTTGATATCATAATTAGTAAGATTGGGCTTATGCACATTCCTATGTGTGTCTGCTTTGTTTTATAGTTTTTGTTTCATCATAATGATTTATTGCTTGTAAAGCTGGCACCTTTCCAGCCAAATTTTATAAGATTAGGCAATGCTCTATAGATGTATATGCTGTTAAAAAGACTCTGGCTGGGTTTTTGTTTTGACAGTGACTACATATAACAGAGGCTTTGTAACAAGGTAGGTGTTTGTTCCCTTGAATTTACAATTTAATGAAACTCAAACAGCTGCTGAGGTCCAAAATTCTGAGGCCACAGCTTGATACTGTGTCAAAATATTCTGAAATTCTTCTATTACTTTTACTTGGGAAAATAAACAAACTTTATGTCTCAGATGTACAGACTACAGACTTATCTACATTTAGCTAACTCCTTTTAAGGACACAGTTTGCCAGACTCTGGTGTTCCGAATATATTTCATAGTATATATATATTTTTTTATAACTATATTTTCCTTTTTCTTTGAAGGCACAAAAATTGAAAACAGTTTGCAGCTTTTAAGTAAGATTTAAGTAAGCCTTTGAAAGGCCTAGAAAAACAGAATCATAGAATCACAGAATGGTTTGGGTTGGAAAGGACCTTAAAGATCATCCAGTTCCAACCCCTGCCACGGTTTGGTTCTGTCATTGGTTTGTTTGTGGGACCCTGGTCATCTCCCCTGAACACACATTAGCCCGCTCTGTTTTGGAGCAAACCAACTCACAGTGCTGTTGAGGAAACCTGGACATAGAAGAGAAGGAAGTTTGCTTCAGGATCTACACCATGCCAGGTTTCACCTTCTCTGCTAAGGCAGCCCCTCAGGGGAATCTCAGCAGGCTACCTCACCTCACGTGTTGAGTCCTGCCTCAGACAGTCCTACTTGCTGTCATGCACCACTCTGCACAATACAGCTGTAGCCACATGCTGTCAGAACACAGGTCTGGCAGATAAGCCCTTCTACTGTTTAGCCTCCAGGGTAGTTTTATTTTGGCAGCTTTTAAATAAATAAAAGGAAAGCTAATGCTGAACCACCATGGAGCTCTTGGGAGGCCAGAGATGAGCCTCCAGACACATACTGCTGCATGTGTGAAAATGATCGAGGCTCAGATCATTGTTTTGGGAGGGACTTCTGGCAGATGGGCTGTCACACCAAGTAATGTTCATCAAGGTTAGGAAGCTGTGTGGTGATACTCAGTGGAAAGCTTCCCCAGCATGCACCTGGTCAGCCAAATGATGTACCTCATTAGCCCTTCATTACTTCAAAGCATGAGAGAAGTTTGTATGTGTTTCTGGGTCGTTTGGGTAAGAAAATACCACCTAAATAATGGGTTGCACATGTCATTACACATGGTGAAGATTGAAAATCTGTTTCTGATATTTGATGTGTCCTGGAAAATCACATTTCTCCCTGGAAGAATGGGTTATGGAAAATATAGGAAGCATGAATACAGTCTCTACTTTATTATGCCGTCTGTGATTCTCCCACAGTAGTCTACAACAGCCTGAAAAATGAGACTAGCCCATGCTGCTCACATAACCATAGTATAGTAATTGGTATTTTCGTAGAGTGCAGCATGTGGACGTGTGAATTTCTTCACCTGTAGGTGAGAAATATCCACTAGGCAAAGTCCCAGTGGTGATTTGCCCTGTGTCATCAAACATGACTATTGACTGATAAAGTATATTGGGTATTTCAAGGAAATACAAGGTCACATTGCCCCTTCTTTTAACAACTGGGGAACCCTAGAGGATGGGGAAGGTGGCTGGTGCTGAAAGCAAGTATCAGGTCTCAGCAGATGGTCTCAGATGTGGCTTCTGGATTCACTGCCAGTGATGCCAGCTGTAAAGCACAACACAGTTTGAGTGGTCGGGCCAATCAGTCCTAGTCTCCTAGGTCTAAGACTTGTTCTGCAGAAAGGGGGAGGCAAGGGCTGCTGAAGCCTTGGCTGCGTTTTAGTGCAAGGCTTGAAATACAAGGTGTTGATGACTGTACTTAGTTGTCTTTTCCGCTATTTGAAGGATGCAAGTATTCATCCACCAAGGGGTAGTTCTTAATGGACTCACACTAACGAATAAGGCAAGTTTGCCTAACAGTAGGTCTCAAATGGTGTCTTCTTCAGTGCAGCATGAAAAGCAGCAGAAACTACAGGTGTAAGCACAATGGCAAGATGCATGTATTTTTATCAACAAATGCTGAGCAAGGGTTGCCAGTATTTGACAGTGCTACAGCTAATGTCAGCACAGAGGTATGCCTTAGGCAGCAAGCAGTGAGTGCAGTGCCAGCTAAACATCGTGGTGTAAGATATTGAGGGTTATCAAGTAGGGGTGTACTCTGTCTGAGCTGAATCGTGTTGTAGGGCACTCCCTTGAATGACATGAGTTGGATCTGGTTTGCACCAGTGGGCCCAGAGAGGTGTGCTCACTCTGCCAGAAGAGAGATCATGAAGTCATATGCTGTTAGGGATTAGTCTGCTCATCTTGGAATGGTTATTGTGGGTCTCAGAATCACACTGGGCAGGGAGGGTTGTCAGCCAGCCCTCAGATTCAGCAATCGATATTGTGTTCCTTGCCAGCTCTTAGCTAGGAGGAGGGGATTTGGAGCAATTCCGTTACTTCTGGTGTAGGGCATACTGCCAGAGAGACAAGCATACTGCATGTTCTCAATTGAGACCATCCCTGATTTTAAAAAGCAGAAGGAGTGGTGATTTATTTATTTCTGTATATTTCAGCAAGGACTTTTTTAAACTGGTTTCATATGACTATTTTCTGTTGATTCAGCTTTTAACCATTTTAGCTCAGGTTTTCTTGTGATTGAGATGGTGACCCTATATTATTGTTCACTTGCAGAATAACGATATGAGTTATAACTCTATTCACTTATTGTCAGACAAGGGATTGTCAGGCAAGTTTGTATGGCAACTGCAGTAGAGCGATCTTGCATTCTGACAGGAGGTTGACATCAAGTCCAGTTAAAGGTTTGCCTTTTTCAGAGATCATAAAGTTTTTGACTCATCTGGTGCAAAACATATGCCAAATGGTGACTGAATGATTCTGTAATGGAATTTCTTAAAATGGCAAGAATGGAACAAGCTTTGACAACTGCTTGGGGTTGCCACCAGGAATTTACAAAGAGAGACTCTAGCCCTTGCAGGCAAGTAACACACAGAAGGAAAGTAGTTCTTTCATGTGCCTTCCATTGAATGAAAAGTTGACGTAAATCATGGTTGTTTATGTGTGGCTTAAATAAATGATGTGTTTGTGGCTAGAAGATCCAAGAAGGCTGTAAAGAACAATGAGGAAAACCACTTTTGGCTTTATAGAGTAACTGAAGAATAAGCTGAATTGAAATCTGTTTTTAACAAGACCTTTTTTGCTATTACTTAGTACAAAAGCGAGACTTTTTTTTTGTAGATGTAGGTACTTACAGCAGTTATAATGTGCAATGCAGCATTCTACGCTTGAGGGGCAATACATGTTTGCACAAGCACTGCAAGTCAGGACCTGCGTAAGTAATACTGAACACTGCAATTAGCTTGCAGGTATTCTGCTGGAAACTTCCCTGGTTCGGTACCTTGGTTGCTGCTACCCTTCACCTGACTTTTCATCAACATCTGGATAGCTAAGCTGATGTGAAGGAAATACGTCTGTCTAACCCTAAAGCCATTTAAGGTTGTTGCTGCTTCCAGCCTTTTCTCTCTCAGCCTCGATTCTCCCTGTACTCCTTTGTTCATTTAGTTTGATTTACACCCACTTGACAACACATGCTCTTCATTCTGCTCTAATTAATTTCCTTCCAAATGGATAAAATGTCAGTCAAAACCAAAAACCTGTGCCCTGCAAGCTTGCTTTTTCAGTGTTTTCTGTCAATTAGCCCTCTCTTCATTATGACAGCCTTGGCACAGGCTTTAGTTTTCTAGAGTGTGAGTTACATCATGGAACAGTGAGTCCCCTCATGACTCTTGGCTTTTCAAGGTTCCTCTGGGGGATGGAGTTTGCTTAACAGTAAAAGTTCAACCTGAAATTTCCTGGCTCAAGTTGGAAGGTGTTGCCTTTGATGGGGTTTTGTCCTGTCCTGTGGCTGGTTTGGACACACAGGTCTCCAAAGCTTCATTGAGGCAACAGAGTTCTGTGCAGGAGTCAAGGTTTATCCAAAACCTGACAGACATGGGATCTGGATAGCTGCCCAAATCATTGAGTTAGTTAAGTAGATGAACCTTGTGGGCTGCTTATGCTAATGTATTTGATATATGTACTACAAATGTAGAAGAATTTTTTCAGTGCTTCCTTACAGTAAAGCTGGCCAGCACTTCCTGCTACTCAGCACTCTTCTCTTTGTTACTTTGAAACTTCTCCCATTTGGACTTATTTTTTCCCTTATCAGTTTTCTGCTGCCAGGCTGACTTCTGTTTGTGCTGGGTCAAACGATTCAGCAAAAAATGGTTGATGTATTCCTAAGATGGTGGGTAGGAGAAAACAATTTGTTCTGTCCCTACTCCAGAACTGGACACCCTTCTGCTGAAATGCCTTCTTCCCTTCATATTTTGGATTAGGAATTAAAATAGAGGTGGGAAGAGATGGGAGGAAAAGGCATGACTTCTGCATTAGCATGTTTTCTACCATTCCCCTTAGAATCTGCACCAGTTTATAAAGATTTGCAAGAAAAAGGCAGTAGGAATATGTATAGTAGAGACTTCTGAGCAGCTAAAATGTCTCCTGATTTCTTCCACACCAGGCTTGTATGAGACTCAGAACTGCTAAGCTTTACCAGATTTACCCAGCTGCATCCCCTCAGAGCTTTTACCTGTGATCAGGCTCTTAATACACCACATTCCACAGGGTGACTAAATGCAGTCCAACCTGAATTGTTTCAAGGGATTCTTCCTGCTAAGTGCTCTCTGCTGGGCAGGGCAGAAATGCAGCAGCCAACAGCAAGGAACTGTCTCATCTGTGTGCTAAATCAGCCTATCAACATCCCATCCACCTCCAGGAGGAAGAACCACCAGGTCAGAGCAGTAAAACTAGACCTAAGCTGGTATGGGATAAAGAAACAAGTGAGGTCAGGGTTGTCACAGAGAAGAGAAAGTGGAGGGGACCTAGGGGAGCAAGGAGATGGAGAGGTAGGAGAGAGGGCAGGGCAGACAAAGGCTGTGGAGATGAGATGGTGAAAGCACCAAGGTTGGAACTGGATACTCCTAGAAAGAAAGCAGCGTTGAGGTTTGTGAAAGGAGGGAGAATGCTTTCCTCCAGATCCTGTAACAGACCCTGTGATTCCCAAATCTCACTATTCTGCTCTTGGCAAATGCTCATTGTGATGGGTTGACTTTGGCTGGCTGCCATGTGCCTATAAGCTAACTCTTCTTCTTCAGCAGGACAAGGGAGAGAAAATATAACTAAAAGCTCATGTGTTGAGATAAGGACAGGAAGAGCTCACTCACCATCACTGTTACAGGTAAAACAGGCTCAATGTGGGGAAATTAATTTATTGCCAATAAAAATCAGAGTAGGTGAATGAGAAATAAAACCAAATCTAAACCCACCTTCCCTCCATCCCTCTCTTCTTCCTGAGCTCAGCTTCACTCCTGATTTCTCTATATCCCCCCTGCCAGCAGAGCAGGGGGATGAGGAATGGGGGTTGTGGTCAGTTCATCATACGTTGTTTCTGCCTCTCTTTCCTCCTCATTTTCTTCCTCTGCTCCAGTGTGGGGTCCCTCCCACAGGAAAGAGTCCTCCATAAAATCACTTCAATGTGGGTGCTTCCCATAGGCTACAATTCTTCATGAACTGCTGCAGCTTGGGTTCTTTCCACGGGGTGCATCCTTCAGGAACAGACTACTCCAGGGTAGGTCTTTTCCATGGGAACACAAGTCCTGCCACCAGACTTTCTTCAGCATGGGCTCCTCTCTTCACAGGGCCACAGGTACTACCAGGAGCCTGCTACAGCACAGGCTTCTCATAGGGTCACAGCCTCATTTGGGCATCCCCCTGCTCTACTGTGGGACTGCAGGTGGATATCTGCTCCACCATGGACCTCCATGGGATGCAGGGCACAGCCTACCTCACCATGGTCTGCACCATGAGCTGCAGTGGAATGTCTGCTCTGGCTCCTGGAGTACCTCCTGCTCTTATTCACTGACCTTGGTGTCTGGAGAGCTGTTGCTCTCACGTGTTCTCACTCCTGTCTTCCAGCTTCTGTTGTGTAGCAGTTTTTTAATCCTTCTTAAATATGTGACCACAGAGGCACTACTGCCATTGCTGATTGCCTTAGCCTTGGCCAGCAGCAGGTCCATCATGGTCTGGCATTCCTCCAGTAGAGGAAGCTCCTAGCACCTTCTCACAGAAGCCCTGTGCTTCCCCTGCAGCACCCCTGCTGCCAAAACCTTGCCACACAAACCAAATGTACCCATGAAGTCAGTGGCAAAGTGATTGTTTCCTCTCAGCTCATGTCTGTAAGCTTTTAAAGTCGAGCTCCCTTTTCTATTGATTTGTGAATCACCGGAAATTTGCAAGTATAATCCAAATGAAATGAAAATGCAACCTTCACTGCAGCACGACCTCATGAAGGGTACAGATACAGTTTTGCAAGCTACAGGCTTTCAGGATTAACGTTGCTGTGTGGACATTTAATGGCCTCGTACATATCCATCACAGTGAAGTCTTGTGTCAACATGTATTCTCTTTCCTTGCTTCATTCAGCTAAGAGGATGGACAGTGATTTGGGAGTAAGCTGAGTTGCAGCTGATGTGAACAGAATTTGTGCTTTCTTACATATATGGAAATCTGGTACCATTTTTCTTAATGGTGCATTCTGAAGTAACAGATGTGTCTGACTTTTAGTTCTTGTCTTTAGTACCCATGCTGCTGTTAAAGTGCAGTTGATAACTCTTCACCTGATAGCAGTGTTGTGAAGGTAAATTAAGCAAATTGTGTACTGCATTTGGATGTATAAAGGGGAGGTCAGAAATCTGACCTGGGGTTTAGAGAGAAGATGGATCTGAACTCTTCTCACAAGTGCACAGCTAAAGGATAAGAGGTGATAGTTATGAAATGCACAGGAACAATTTTGACTGGATATAAAGAAGGGAAAAAACCCACTGCAGCAAAAGGGACTGACACTGAAAAAGCCCCTCTCCCCTTCACCCAGGCGTCTGTGGAAGCTCCATCCTTAGCAGTTTTCAAAGCTGGACTGAACAAAAGCCTGAGTAACCTGATTTAATGTTGAAGTTGGCTCTGAGTAGGTTGTTGGACTAGATGACCTCCAAAGGCTCCTTCCAATGAAAGTGGTCTCCTGGACTGTGTTAGGAGTATGGAGAAAGTACAGGTTTGCAAGCACTGTGACTAACAGTCACTGACTACGTTCAAAAGCTCCTTGGGATCTACAATCTGTGATGGATGTAGAACAACAGAATATGCTGAGGACCAGTGAGATTTTAAAATATGATGAAAGAATCCAGGAATCCACCTTTGTGGAGGGAAACTTGTTACCACCAGTATGAAATCAGCAGCCTGGAAAGTGTTGTGAGAGGTCCTTTACTGTGTGTTGGCAGCCCCAGAAGCCAGTGTTAACCAAGGAGCCTGTACTGTGTAGATGAACAGGGGAAGGTTGCCTAAACCTGAGACCCACTTGAAATTGTAGCACCAGCTTTCCTCAAGCTGCTATTAGCAATGACTCTGCCTAGCCATTGAGTCTGTATGTTGTTTTGCACAGCTGTACATGAAGAAAAACATCATTCACAAGCAGTAGTCATCTGTATCTCCCTGCCCAAAGATGTTGCAAGATTTAATGGCTTGAAAAGCTCTTCAAGAAACTGCTGGAGTGTTGCAAGTTCTGAAATTTCAACTTTGATTTGAAAGCTAAAGACAGCCCGGAGATTACTTTGCCAGAGCTTTTCTTCCCTAGCAGCTACGATGGTCTCAGAATCCAACAGATAAAATACTAAGAGGGAAGAACATGCTGGAGATGAAAATATTGCTGATCTTGGCACTCTTATGAACAAAACTGATTAGGAAAATTACTTCTGTTTGCTCCCCACTTCAGCATGCAAGCCACCTTCAGAAAAAGCTTCCAAGAAAAGTCCTTATCTCCAGCAGTAGTTTTAAGTGTACATTATTGAGAGCACAGATGATTTCCCCAGGACGTGGCTGATTTAGTTCTGCGCTTGTATGTGCCAATAGAAGTGGTCTCCAGAAAATTAATTTCTTTTCCTCTCACTAGGAGAATTACACAAGTATCGCAGGGGTGAAAAGATCGCAGGTACAGCAGAGAACAGTAAGAACAAAGACTTTGCCCACCTTGAAATCTGGTTTTGTTTGCGTAGCTAGGCAGTAAAAGCCAACCCCCTGGCTACAAAGGGCTGGAAGAAGCTATGTTTGCTCCACTGAGCTCATGCCTTCTGCAGCAGCCCTGGAAGGAAGCAAGGACACTGCCTTCAGAGCAACACCCTGCCTCACAGCACTGGAAGCTGTTTCCTCATTGCTCTCTCATCTTTGTAAGACCTATGCCCCTTAGCTGGTACAAGCTGATGTAGGCGGTGTGTGGTGGTGTAAATAGAAGCAGAACATTTGTTAAATAACAAGACTGCTTGAAGCAGCCCTTTTTCCCAGCCTTGGCCACAGCTGTGGGTCTAGCTGCAAATGTGGTGTTATTGCTGGGAAAGGAGCGTGAGGATGTGGGTGTCTAAATCCAGCCGGGGATTTACCTGGGGGGTTGGAAGTGGGGAATTAGTGTGACTTCAGGCTGCCTTCTTCTTTCGCTCTTATTTCCTGTTTCCTTGCAGTTCCAGTCCTTGCAGGTAACGCGTTCCGAGGTGGGTGCAGCCTGTTTTGAGCTGTGCTCCTGCAGACGGGGTGCTGCTGCCTGGCTGGTTGCCGAGGTGGGTTTTGAGTGGCAGAGAGGCACCGTGTGCTGCTCTCTGGATGCAGGGCTGCGCTGCAGCCTCATTCCTGGACCCCAGAGCCAGCCGTGTGACAGGACCCGCAACTTCCGGCATGGTCATCATCCTCACGGTCCTCCTGCATCCTTGACACATGTCCCCTGCTCTTACATAGAGCATTATAGGTGGAAGACCTAGACTCACCCAGGGCAAGCAATGCTAGCGTGCCATCAGGCGCATGAATTCTGTCGCCCCGCGGCTTGGCTACGTCTGCTTTAATGGTTTGTTTCAGCCCGGATTCAGGAGGTTTCGTTCACGCGTGACCTGCGGGTGGCAGCAGCCGCTCGCGGGATCGCGGGCCGGGCTGTGCGGGGCGGCAGTGCCCGAGCCGGGCCGTGGGGAGCGCTGGTCGCTGGGTGATGGAGGCAAAGGGGACGCAGGATCCCCGCAATGCGTCGGGGAAGCCTGTGAGCAGGAAGGCAACTGCGATAAAGGAACCTGAGCTGCAGCGGAAGGAGCGTGAACAGCAAGTCCCCCTCTGTTCCACTCTGGTGAGGTGCCACTGTGCTCGGCTCTGGGGCCTCCAATAAAAGAGGGATGCGGAGCTGTTACTGCGAGACTGGAGGAACTGGAGCACCTCTCCTATGAAGACAGGCTGAGAGAGTTGAGCTTGCTCAGCTTGCAGAGAAAAGTCAGGGGGGATCTTAATGCAGTTTCCAGTACCTAAAGAGGGCCTACAAGAAGGCTGGAGGACTTTTTACAAGGACATGTAGTGACAGGACAAAGTGAGACACTGGCACAGGATCCTCAGAGAAGCTGAGGTGGTCCCATCCCTGGGCAAGTTGGACAGGGATTTGAGCAACCAAGTCTCGTGGAAAGGTGTCCAGTTGGACTGGAATCAGGTCTAATGGAATGTGGAAGGTTGGAACTAGATGATCTTTCAACCCAAACCATTCCATGGTTCTTTTTTTTTTCCTGTAGAATCACATATATTCCATTGCTGCTGCCAGACAGAAGGTAGGCAGGATCTCTATTTCTGCATTAGAACCAGTGAGATACATGTCGATCTGGTGACGACCTCTGCTGTCAGTCATGGTGGGATTGTACCTTTCAGCACAGAAAAGACAAGCTCTGCAGGTTTATAGCTGACGTAGAAGACCACAGTTTGTAAATCAAAGCTGCAGCCAGCACCCGACTGTGGGCATCTGACAGCCCAGGGAACTGGGCACAGGCACTGAGGGTTAGGGCATCAAAGGGATCTGGGTACCCCAGTGCTGTCTTGTGCTCCTAAAAACCCACAGTCCTAAAACCTCTCCACAGCTGCAGGCGGAACTGCAGACTATCTGAATGCATTAAATGCTTACCCAAACCGATAGACTCCCTGAGGGCAATCTCAGGTGGGTGCTTTGTTGCCAAAGACTTGCCACCAAGATTAGAAGCCTGGGAAAGCCCTGTGTGTTTCTCCTCATGCTGTAGACATTGATGAACCTCAGCTGAGGTACCCGGCTCTCTCCAGGTGCTGCAAAGTGTCCCTGCACACTTAATTCAGGGCTGTGGTGCCTGAACGTGGTGGGGGGCACTGAAAGGCTTGGTGCCCCAAGGCTGACTTTCAGAGCACCTTTGTCTCTGCAAATGTGTCTGATGCTGGCATCCTTCTCCAAGGCTTGCCTATGAGCCAAGAAGAAAAAGCAGAAATGACTGCACAGAGCTGCTCTATTCTTTTCATTTCCAGGGCCAGTAGAAGACAGTAGAATCTTGTGAGTAATTTAAGGCAGCCTGAAAGCTTCTCTAAATTACAGTGACTGTAATTGTTTTAAGAGGTTGCTTCATCACAATGCCTTATAACCTTCAGACCTGCCCTCAGTGGTGGTTAAGAACACGGAAGATCCCAACTCTATCCATTACCAAATTTGACCACTTTGCATCATTCTATCAAGGTCCAGGATCTTGGTGTTTCTTTTGGGAGGGCCAGAATCCCCTGGGATTTAATTAATTCTTACTGCATTACAATTAGGCAATAAAATCCTGAGACCACACACACAAAATTCTTCCAGGCTGCACTTCTCCTGAAAATCTTGGGTAAGAACTGAGTAGGAGACGAACAATGCTTCAAATTTGGCCCTTTATTTTTTTTCCAAATCATGGATATGCTCAGAGCCAGTTCAAGCAAGCCTGGCATTTGCCGGTTGCTTTTCCCTGATGCCTGTGAGCATTGTACTTTAGGGTGCTCAGCTGCTCTACAGAGCAGAGAACTGACCTGCTAAGGAAGGTGTCCGAAACTACTGTGTCTTGCTCTTTTTCTCTCTGTAGATATGACCGCTTCTGCTTTACCCCCAGGTGCTCACTATGTGAATAGCATACATCCCACTAAGATGTATCTGTTGCAGCACACAAACTACACCTGGCTGGATTGATTCCATTGTGGTGACATCTGAAGAGCATTTCTAAGAATCAAAGAAGTGCTGTCTGAGAAAGGCCATGGGGGAATGTCTGGTAAAATGTGGGGAAACATGTTTGCATAACTCATAATTGTCCAACAGAGTGGGTGCTGTTTCCATTTCATTCCACAGCATGCTGGGCAGGTAACTTATGGCAACCAGAAATCCCTGTAGAGGCTGTTCATCATTAGCCAAGGCTCTTGCTGCTCTGCCTTGCCCAGACCCATGAGAACCTACTGAGCAGCCTGGAGATGGAACTGATGAGAGCTTGTGTTTCAAGGAGTGCAGCTTTTAAACAAGCTCTGCCCATGGGGCTGATGCACAGACAGGTTTAATGACAAGTTAAAATCAATTACCCAATGTCCAGCCCCTGGCTGGTACCAGCAGTTGTCAGCAGCAGGTCCTGTTTTGGGCTGGCTGTGAGTAGTTGTGCTGCCAGCTGGAACAACACAAAGTCCTTCTGAACCCGGGCAGTGATGCTGGCCTGGAGACTCCCTCAAGCAGTGTGCAAGTGGGACCCAGTTGCTCCCTGGATGCCTCTTGGCAGATTTTCTCCTGTGGGAGATGTGAGGAGTAGCGATGGGATAAAGAGGAATCTCCAGCCCACAGTGCAGTTGCCTGCTGAGGCCTGCTTCCCTGTGACACCCAGCAGGTGGCTTGGCTGCAAGCACTGCCTGGCTTTGACACTTCTATCCCCTATGAAAGGTTGTGGTTGCTGGGCCACAGTCCTGGCTGTGTTTTGAACCCAGCAGGAGGTTTGGCTCTTCAGATGGCTGGAATCCAGCTGGAATGCCCTGCAGAGGCAACTCCTACCTTTCCCAGACATGGGGTGCTGCCATATTCTGTACTGGGACATGGCAGCTCCACCTGAAATGCCTGGCAGGAGCTGCGTCTGGAGCCACTACAGGCTTCCACCAAGCCCTGCAAAACATCCACGATGGGAGCCCTTTCTGTTCAAATGGTGATCTGCACCTCTTAGAAGATGCACTCTGCATCACTGCATTTTGGTCACTGGGTACGTACAGGAAAATAGGTCAGGAAGCAAAAAAAACAGGAGCTGGGAAAGAGGATGGTTACAGTCTGTAGATGTTCCTCTTAGCCTGGAAATGGGCTGCTGGGAATGATGAACTTTCAGTGCCAAGCTCCTCTGACACTCCCTAGTTCCTCATCTGGCCATGGTCAGTAAGGGACTGCACCTGGGTCAGGCCATGGGGAATCACCCTAAGCCCTGGACATGGTGGAGTGGAAGGGTAATGGCTTGCTTTCAACTAGACAATATTCAAAGCAATTTTCCCCCCTCCTCTAGCTCACCACGATTTGCAAAGCCAGGAAACACATGGTCCTTTTTTCTTATGCTGCTTGATTTAGACAATCGGTATGTGCTTTGCGATGAACAGCAGTCATCCTGATGAGCTGTGCTGATAAGAAGCTCTGATCTTTGCACTGCCTTGGAGAGAAGGCAGCTATCTGCTGTCCTCCATCCCAGCACTGGGGGCTGTCTCAGTGCACTGTGGCCCTGGCAGTGGATGGGGATGCTGCCAGCCACGCACTAGCCCAGTGCAGTGGCTTATTTACTGGTGCTTTCTGCCATCCCCCTGCATCCCCATGAGAGCCCCAGTGTCTTCCCACCAACACCTCAACATTTCCACCTGACACTGCTGTGAGGGGTTGGGCTTAGGCAAGGACCACTTCAGTGATGGTTAGGCAGGTCCTTTTTTGGAGTGGAGCCACACATTTGTGGCATAGGAACGTGTGTGAGGGGAGGCCTGCAGAGAGGGTGGTGGTGTGGTTTACTGATGTGACGTGCTGCTTAGAGGGGGAAAGCCTGATGAGGAGCCATCCCCAGTGTCCTGAGTGGCTAATGCAATCCTGCCTGGAGGAAGGAGTGCCAGCATTTCCCAGATCACTTTGACATCCCTCTCAATACCAGGGGGTCTCAGTGACAACAAAATGCACTTTCGTTTTGAAATGCAGAACTAAACCCCCCAAATTTCCAGAGGGGAAAAAGTTATTTGCAAGTGTTATAGCAGAAACATACATTGATACTCACTGGTAACATTGGCACGGACTCCTGAGACACCTCTCTGTGCCCTCTGGGCTAACAGAATAAATCTGCAGCTGTTGAGGTTGTCCCAGCCCATCAAGTCCACCTTCATGCTCCAGTATGTGATGCCAGGCAGGGGCCTTAATCCCAAATGATGTCTCTTGGTGTGTATCTTTGTTTGCTGGCAATCCACTGGTTATAAACACTCCTCAGGTTTCCCAGTAATGCAGCATGTTGAAGATTAATTAATTACGGTATAAATTTCTGCTCCTCATGTTAATTAATTTGAGCAGAGGCACATTTGCTGACCTCCTGAGGCTGGTGGAGCACAGCTGGTGCTTATGCATGTCAATGTAAAGCAGTTACCGGAGGTAAATCAGCTGTATTGATTGCAGAGTCCTCTGGTTTGTCTCAAGTGTAAATGCTGAAGCCAGCTCCTTTTCTCTTTATGCTTCAGGATGGTGGAGGCAGCTGTGCTAGCTGTGCTTAGCTCAGATTTTGTAGCAAAAGATGCATCTTAAGAGCACAAGGTGACAGATGTACTGAAGTAACACTTTAAGAACCTGTCAATGCCAATGCAGGCAGAGGGAATTAATGGAATATTGCTGAAACTGGTTTTAAGGGTGGCATGCCATGTTTCAGCCACCAGTGGATCTAGGAAGCTTCAGTGCTGGAGGCTCTGATGTTATAATATGGAGACTACTCTTGTGCAGTGTAAGTTAGAGTGCAAATAACTCAGAAAGTTATGAATGTCCCTGCATCCCACATGGGCATATTGTGGGTTGTTTACCAGCACTTGACACTGCACAAACTCAGTGACGCAAGTTCAGTGTTTTAGGTGCCTTCCAGAAAAGCATGCTCTGAAATTCCTCGTGATTTGCTGCAGCAGACACATTTGGAGCCAAGGTCTGACTGGGTGGCTTCATCAGCCTTTTGAGAGAACTGAAGAGTTGCTAATTGTAACTACATAGTTTGGCATCTGCCTTCTCTTCCTGCCTGCTGTGACTAGCCTGTGTATTGGTCATGCTGTCCATTCAGCCACTGATGGCATCTCAGAGAAAGCCTTGAGGTAGGTAATGTTTCCTTTAAAGACTTCTGAGCTCATGAGAATGAGATAGTGCATTCCCATGTGGTTAAGTTATAAATTTACAAGTCCTGGCTAGAAGTGTTAGCAAAACAGCCTTTGGTTGCTAGGAGGTGCTGTGTGGGGATTAATTAATCAGGATGGTTGTGCCTTCTGTTTACTATCATTGCTGATATAAAAGAGAGGTTTCCAGAGCTGAAAGTTGTGATGGACACTCTTTGGGCTGAGACCTTTACATATAGAAACACGCACTAAGACAGTTGTGACAAATGTTAGTCATTGCAAAATACTGTGCAGAAAAAAGCCAGTATAAACTGTGAGGCCCACAAGAGGCTCTATCTGCTCTAAGCTGTTCCTCTGCCCATGGTGTTACATGCAGCAGTGACACAGAAACAGCCAGGACTCTGCTAGAACAGAAGATTTTCCTCTTCCCCTAAATGGGGAAAGAGGATGAGAGATTTTTGGTCTGGTTTTGAGCACCATGCTGAACCTTCTTAACACTCAAGTGGGAGATTTGCAAGAGCAAATAATGCTACCATAGGCTCTAATTCCTTTACTGCTGTCAGATGAGCTGCCTGTATGATCATTTTCTGATGTATTTCCATCAGTATAGCTGAAGTTAGTAGCTGGGGAAGCAAATGGGATAAAAGTAAGTCAGGCAAAACAGCAAATCCATGAAGAGTATTGTAAAACTTAACAGCGCTTGGAGCAGTCTCTTCAACTAGACCACGATGTACTTCCAAGGCCCCAGACTGTGGTAGACAAAAGGCAGTCTTGACTGCCCTCACACACAGAGGATTGAATCCACATAGCTTTTAAATGTTTTTAAACTCTCCTTGGACAAGCAGACTTGTTGCTCCAAGCACCTGTTCCTTGGGAAGTACTATGCAAACAAAAATACTTAGTTTCCCATCAGCTGAAGTCAGGTATTTCCTTGGCTCTTTGAGAAGGGCATAGGCTGAAGGGAGGCACTATGGTCAAATTCCCCAAGGTCCTTAGCTGGTGACATTGCATCACAAACAAGACAACTGCCAACAGGGGTCACGTATTCAATACACTCAACCAGGGATGGGGGCCCTAATTATGCATCCCATGGTTCTACCTGTCCTCAAGATTGATCCCTGTTAAGTGCTGCATGAGGCTGGGATTCAGATCCTCCCACCAGCATCTTCTGGTGCTTGGGCAGTTCAGTGGGTGCAATCACAGCAGAAAGTCCAGGATCTGTTGGGGGATGTCAGGAAGGAAGAAGGTGAGATCCACAAACAAGTATGTGAGCTCTTCTGATAGAGCATAGGGGGAACATGTGGGACTAACCTTACAGAACAAGCTGCAAATTCAAACCCCTATGTGTTCACCCAAGAGGTATTTCTGTTTTGTCACTCTTTCAGCAATGAAAAGAGGGGCCTGCACAGAAGATATGGCAACCTTTTGTAATAGTGAGATACTTGCACCCTTCACTCGTAGAGAAACTCTTCATCCTGAAGGAATTCCACTCTGCAGCTTCTTCTCAGGCACATCCCTGAACCCCTGGTTTACTGAAGAACTGCAGGTGACAGGGAGCAACTGACACTCTGAGCTGATAATATTCACAGAAACAGGCTAATATATAAAAGCAGGAATGTAATCTAATGGTTAAAAAATTCAATTTGGAGGGGTGGGCTTGAGCTTCACCACTGAGCTCTGCATTAGTTCCCCAAGGGTATATTGCAGCAGCAGCTCAGGGAGTGTATGGCCCTGAGCCCCTTTCAGGAAAAGAGGAGCAAATACTGCTTCCCCAATTCCTGCGTGAGTGCTCTATCTACAAGGCTACTGCAAAAAACTTATTGGATTCCATCCTCTAGCTGTTTCAGGATGGAAATCAGTATTGTTTGAGCTGTTTTTTTATTGTCTTTTGGAAAATAGATATTGCTGGATACTCTAGAGGTGTGCTGGGAATCCCTAAGGGACCAACTTGGCTGTCATAACAGTAAGTAGTTTGTGAATCTCAGCAGAAGATTTATGACAATCTTGGCCACAGCAGTGGCACCCAAGGGCATGCACAGGGCAGAATTTTAAGTAGCTGAGAATATTTTTTGGCAAAATCCTCTGTTCCTATGTCCTCTCAGGTGTATCATTGGGCTAGGAGGGGTTTGGTAGCTTGTTTTGCTAGTCACTCAAATTCCCCCTTGCATTGTGCTTCAAGGGCTCATGAACTCATTTTCACTTCCTTGTGTGCTAGAAATGAAGATTGATGCAGTCATTGCTTTTTCCGTACTCTCATAATGTATAGGTTATAAGTGCTAGATATGATTATATTCACCTCCCTCTCCTGTATGCTGCACGCTGCACGCTTCTTTGCTAGCCTCAATGTAGAAGACCCTCTGCCCAAAGCTGAGAGGTGGAAGGCTGGGCAGTTTTGTTTCCTCTGGGTGATAGATGTTTCCTTCTGGGATTTTGGTCTTGGGCACTGCAGCATCATTGCCTTAGTCACTGCTGTCACTGCTGCTCTGTAGCGCTGAGTATCAGTGTTGCTCATGTAAGCTGTTTTGCAGCCTGCAGCGACAACTACCTGCAATTTGTGATGAACAGGATTATTGAAATACTGTGAGATAGCAGCCAAAGGACTTGCCATGCAGGCAGTGGAGATGTGGTAAATCAGGCTGTGGAGTTACCCCTGCACTTCCAGACAAGGAAGGCTACGCAGCTGCAGGAATAATGCATTGCCCCACCAGTGCTGGAACCTCTCTTTGGCAAAAGGTTTGCATAAAAGGGTTGCGACTGTGCAAGCCTACACTCCATACCTGCGGTTACCTACATCTACTTGGCTTTTTGTCTCAGGCTCACTTCTGTAATTAGATGAAGTGATAACCGAGCAGCAAGCCAGCATCTGTGGCACAGCTCCTGGGCTTGCAGAACCCGTAGTGCTGCTAACTTCTATTAGTCACTCTTCAACAGTGGCTTTTAATGCAGCCAAGTATAAACTGGTTTTTACTTTGTTCCTCTTGGGTGGGTGATTGTGGCTGTGATTCTGCAGGTTGATTAGGCCCTGCTGCCAAAATCAGTGGGGACAAGATATCTAAATACTTTTCAGAATGTGAGACCTATGAGACTGTTCTACTTGAACAATTCAAATGCATGGAAGGCTCCCTATAAGTATTTTATGGCCCCAAGGACAAACTATGTTGTGGATGCAAAGCTAGGCACATATACCTCCAGAAGAATAAATATATTGCAGTAGCAATGGAGAAACTCTGCTCTTAGCCTGTCATGCAGAAAGACAGAGTATAGTTAATGGTTTAGAAATAGGCCTTGTACCAATATAGGTTTTCAGTTTTCAATATGTCTTTTAAATGAAGCAGAAATTACATGCATATCTGCCCTCAGATTTTCCTCATTAGCATTAATCAAGCACACTTGACTCGCTTACAGATGAATTTGATTAGGATCATGTATACTCTTAGGAACTAAAATAATGAATCATGACTTGAGCGTACGTGCTGGAGCAGCCAACATTGTTGCTTGGCATCTGCTGCAGCAATGAACTAACAGAAAACTCCTAGAACTGGGGTCCAAACCATTGGCAACAGGAGATGGTAAATGGTACACATGAAATAAAGAAAGCAGGACCACACAAAGTGGAAAAGCTATAAAGTGCACAGTTATTTATATGACTGTATAGTTGGTTGAGATTCTTTATTTTCTGACACAGAAAGATCTACAATGGAAAACTTCACCCTGCCTACATGCATACACAAATATTTTTGCATGCGTCCCAGCCTGTGTAGCTGTTAGATCTGTGAGCTCACACTTCTTGTTTTATAATGCCAACAGATTCTTCTGTTCATCAGCTTTCAGCACTGAAGAAAAAAGGTGTCTTCCAAGAACAACAGTAAAGAGCATTTGAGCTGTACGCTGAGCATGTACAGCAGTGTAGCTCTGTGTGCAAATCATGTTTTATGCACTCGCCACTCCACGTGTAAATATATGCAAAGCCCATGTGCAGAAGCACCCCTTAAGAAGCCATCAGGGATGTATCATTGCACTGCCTTTAGAATTGTTTGTTGATAAGAAGAAAAATGCAGAACAGGAAAGTGCTTCTGTTTTGACAGTTTACTGATATTCCACCTAAATTACTCTGACCTTTTCTCATCCTCTTTGCTTTTTTCAGGCAGTTTTATTGTGCGGTAATTCTTATGCACACCCATCTCACCAAAGAGGTCTCTGAGGGCTGTCTATGTGATAAAAGGTTGCAAGACTATATGTATTATCTCTTATCCCTATTAACATCACAACTGTCTGGGCCTTTGACAGATCTGAAATCTACTGCATTGCTTACCTAAGTGCCAGAAAATGCCTTTAAGAGGAGAAGTAGGCATATGAAAAGGAATAATACAGAAAGAAACATCTGCACTGAGGTCATCTGTCATTTTTGGAAAGGTCTTGGAAAACAGTACATACATTTGGTGTAGCATCATGCTCATGACACTATGAGTCTTCTATTCACTCACAGGCCTTATCTGGCATGTATCAAGCTTTTATCATGTTTGTAGGATCCTTGCTGCATGCATGGGCTGCAGGGTCCTCCCTGACCCTGCCTAGTTCTCGCACTGTCTTAGGAGGCACTGTCCTCCCTGTTATGCAATGCTTAGTTTGGAGCAGGTGCTTTGTACATTAGCTGTTCGCTTTTTTCTTTTGCCATATACCCCATTTGCCAAGCAAGGCCCTAGGGCATCCTGTGCCATCTCTGCTTTACAGTCTCCGAGCTGTTGCTGTAGACTTGGCTGAGGGATGACTTTGCCCCAAGCCCCCACCCTCCATCACAAGAACATCCTGTGCCCTCAAATCCTCCAAAACACATTTAAGAACCACTTCTTCAGGAGCAAAATCCTCCTAAGCAAATGCATGCAATGACCAGAGAAGGTAACTGTGCTGCTAAGGAGCAGCACATGCCCTGGGAGTGAGTGTTGATAGATTTCCACATGAATTCAGACCCCTACCAGGGAGTTGCAGGTACCATGAGCTCTCACCTGCTGCTGTTATAACAGCACCAGATATATGTTCATGGTGCTGCACAACTTCTTCCAAGATAAAATGCATGGTGAGGGAGTCACCTTGGAAGAGAAGCAGTGGAGCAGCATCTTCACTGGCTGTGGGTGCTGTTGCATCTCCTGTGCTTCCACTTATTGCTGCTTTATGAAACACCAGAACTGCCCTGTGAATATTTCACTGGTAAATATTGAGCTATGAGGGGAATATACAAAGGAAAGAAAGTTTGAAAAGCAGAACTGTATTTCATGCAAGGTTTTTATGGTCTTTTTCAAGTGTAGATGTGTCAAAATGATTCCACTGGAAGCTTTATATAAAATGATTAATATAAAGGGGTTCTTGCAATCCTGGCACTCCTCTCCCCTCTCTCAAGAGCTGTTGTAGTTCATGACAGCTCTGTTCTGCATACTGAGAGCATCAGCAGCTGGAAATTGTCATTTGTTAATTGTCTTATCCTTTCTGTAGCTTGTTTCAGAGACTCTACTGGTAATGAGGGCTTTTGTCCTTTTACCTTTGGGAGAGCTTGGAATTCCTCTTAGAGCCAGAAATCATTGAATTATAACAACCAGGGAAAAAAAGAAGTGGCATTTAATATGGTATTCAGATGAGTTGTGGACATTCCTTGAATTCCGTCAGAGGGATAGACTTGTCATTGCAGCTCTGGGCTCTCTTTCACCATTGCTCTGCTATTGCATGATGCTCTTCTTTAAAACTCCTCCTTGCTTCCTTGCCTTTCTAAAGATTTTACCCAAGAGTTCTCAGCTGCCTCTTGGACTTATAGCTACTTTTGAACTTCAGGGCTCTCTAATGAAATCGTGTCCCTTTCTTGCAGGGCTGGGCTGCTGTGTGCATGTCTGACCATCCTTGGCTGCCCATCGCAGTTCCTAACCCTTCACCACATGGTGGAAGGCAGCTTTGTCCAAGGGGGAATTTGGAATCTGTGAGTTTAGGACACTCAGCATCTCTGGTGGGTTCTGGGGCATTTACTTTGGTTATTCCTTTACTGGACAGAGGGTTTTCCTGGTGTCTCTTTGCCTTCTCAGGGTGGTGGGAGGAGTATGTTTTCTCTTCTTCCCTGGCTCACACAAACTGTTTCCATGAAAAGTCTGAGATAAATTGAATCCATACATAGTAACCAGAGACCACAGTGATGGTGTCAGTCCTCCTCTGCCAGTACTCCCTCTGTGTCAGAGGAGTTCTTAGAATAAAAAGGGTGAGATAGAAAAAAGCCTGTCAGCCACAGCCAGTGACAGCCAACACGGTGACCTTTCCTTCCTCATGTTCCTCAGTGCTGTGTTAACTCCCCTCTCGATGGCTCTGTCTGTACTCTTGCTGGGATTGTTATCCTTCACATGTTTAGACCTAGGATGCATCCTGGCTCTTGTGTGCCTCTGTGGGATCTCCTTCCAGAAGGAAGAAGATGCACGTTCATGCCTTGTCCTCAGGATGTGACCAGTGTGCCCAGCCCTCTGGCAGGACAGCAGTGAGGTGGCACTGCCAGCAGGGACCCTGCTGTCACCACGAGCACCCCTTTGCCAAGCAGCTCTTACTCAGCCCTTTATTCCTACTGATGTCAAGGGTGCCTGTTTAAGGAGCGAATGAATCTGCCACAGGAATCTCCTGTGTTGGGATTTCATGTGCTATTAATAAAAATTGCCTTCAATTTCTAAATTGAGGCACTTAAAACCCACAATGAATGCATTCTGCATTAATGAAAAAAACCAACATCTTTTTTGTTGAAATTTAAATAAACCCATGAACTTTTGCATCATGCGTGCTATTTTAAAACTGTAAATCTATTCCACTTTTTCCATTGTGGTTGTTTTCATATTCCATTATGTTCTTACATAGGCAAGTCTTAAGTCTTTTAATATGAAAGATTTTATGTTTCCAGGTGCAGATTGTCAGGCCCAGCTCAGCAGGCTTGGTAAGAATCTAGTTTTCAGACACGCTGTTTCTATGCTACAAGATTAAAGAGCAATTGAAGAAAGTTTTAAGGCACCAAGGCATCAAGAAATTATTGCTAATTTCTGGAAATTTAGATGAAGGTGTTCTAAGTATTTGGCTTTTAATGAAAAACAATAAGAAAACATGAATATAGGCAAATTATTTTCTGTAGTTTCTGATTTTGAAAAAATGGACATGAGCCGACAGTGTGCTCTTGCAACCCAGAAAACCAACTGCATCCTGAGCTGCATCAAAAGGAGTGTGACCAGCAGGTTGAGGGAGGTGATCCTGCCCCTCTACTCTGCTCTCGTGAGACCTCATTTGGAGTACTGTGTGCAGTTCTGGTGTGCTCAACATAAAAAGGACATGGAACTGTTGGAACAAGTGCAGAGGAGGACCACGAGGATGATGAGGGGACTGGAGCACCTCCCCTAT